>CAUYQG010016953.1:0-41173 GCA_963574415.1 Tarsius wallacei
GGGACTACAGGTGTGTGCCACCACACCCGGTTAATTTTTTAAAATATTTTTGTGGAGACAAGGTCTTGCTATGTTGCCTAGGTTGGTCTCAACCTCCTGGGTTCAAGCATTCCTTCACCTCAGCCTCCCAAAGAGCTGCAATTACAGGTGTGAACCAGCATGACTGGCCAACAGTTACATCAATTTTAAGCACTTGGTAATATATATTCCCTTTATTTAAATCTGGCATCTAAAGAAATACATGATCTAGCTGAGTGAACATTAAAAAAATTTTTATTATTGTTATTATTTTGCCTCTGTTAGTCAAACAGTAGGTTGTTTAGGCAATAAAAGAAGAGAAAACGGTCAAAGGTCTTATTCACCCCCTCAATAATCCCTGTCAGGGAAAGGAATCAGCCACACAGATCATCGATACATGCAGATAACCCGGAAATCTTTTTATTTGGCTTCAGAATACAAAGTATCTTCCCCCCACCCCCACTCTCTTTCTAACATTCTGCTTGGGCTGAGGACACAGCTGGGCAGGGCACAGGGGTGGAGCACTGGGTGACAGAGCTGTCATTCTGGGATGAATTTGCATGTGAAATCAGTGCACAACACAGAGTGTAAACACTTGGCAGTGCCCTTTCCCATGTGGAGGTTGATGACGATGCTCAGCATAATTTAGTTGTCTAGATACAGACATTTTCCTCCCCGAGGAAAAGGCATCAAACCCTTCTCTCTGTACTTTGCCCTGAAACAGGTTAAAGCAAAATAAACTCTCTCGGAAGCTCTCAGAAAGCAAAATAAACCCTCTCAGAAACTTTCAGAAAGCAAAATAAATCCTCTCAGACCTACAAAGTCATGGAAAATATTCCTGAGGAGGAAGATGTTCTAATTGTCTTGAGATCAGCAATGAAAAAACCTGAAAAAAACTGTTTCCCTTTGGCCTAGAGCTGCCACTGACCTGGGGACCTCTTGATTTTCCCCTCATCCCAGGTCAGCAGGAGGATCCTGAGGGCCCTAGCTGGACTCCACCTTTTGGCTTTCTTGGCCTGATACTGAACTCCGGAGGGTGAGAAGGGCAAATATGTCCAGCCAAGTTGGATCCAGACATAACCTGGGCCCCGGCTGATGTAGTAAAAATGGGCATGGGGATGTCTTCCCAGATTCTTGTTTCTTTTAAATCAACAAACTTTCGAAGTTGCCTCAAAATTATGGATTTTACTTATAGGTATTTTACTGTGATTTCTTGTGAGCTAAGATTTTTTTTTTTTTGTGGCTTTGCTTTTTTAAAAACCGATTTGTTGAATTTCCACTATTTTCCGTGAGAGGAGGACACAGGAACACATCTAACGGGGATTTGGCTCTCTGATGACTGACAGTTTCAGGGTGATGCAATCTCTAACAGGCTCAGAGAGCATCAGGCCCCTTCATGGTCTTAGTAAAAAATGCTCATTCAAGCTAGTTTGTGTGTTTTCTGATTAAAGCACTTCCTGTTCCTTTAATTGGGGACTGTCTGTGAGGTAATACACTTTCCTTTCAAACTCAGTAGATGAAAATCTTTCACTGCTCCTGGGGGAGGCAGTGGACTGGGAATTAACACATTAAACGTTTGTTTTGGGAGCTGACCAGCAAGACCTCATCTAGGCACTTGAGGTAGTGTGATTCACCTTGTTTTATAGATGAGGAAATCAAGGCTCAGTAGGCCTGAGTAATTGGCTTAAGGTTCCCCAAATCGTAAGTGGCAGAGCCTGGGTTTGCCACCAGGCCACTGGGTTATTAGTACAATGAGGGAAATGTTAACTTTTTTCCAGGGTTCTGATTTCCCTGGGGCTTTTCCCTGCCCCACTCATAATGGCCTCCACCTACTCTCTGTTTAGATTTAACTGACAAAGTTTTAGTTGATACCCATCACAACCCTTTGTCTTTTAAGAAGCCCACAGGAAAATGTTTTAGACCTCAAAGAGTAAAGCCGTGTAGTGGAATTGATGGGGGTGGTTGGGCTAATATCTGGGGGAGAGACATCCTTTTACTTTTTAAGCCATTTTTGGACACAGCAGCTGGGATTATAGAGAAAGGGATATCCTGGTAGTCATTTACCCGCTGCTCTCAGGAAGTTTCCTTCCTTCTTGAAAAGCGGAACGTTGGCAGTTTTCCTAGTCACACCTGTCATGAAGGGCCCATGCCGCGCTTCTGAAGAGGCAACCCGTGTACCTGGCAAGCCCACTGGCCTTTTCTCTACTCTCCCTGCTGGTGCAGAGTGAGTTAACCAACTACCTGAATTAATTTCTTTCAGAGCTATTTCCCAGGATAGAGATGTGCATGTTTTGTATTTCTGGTGATTTTTAAACAAAAAAATCACACACAATTCTTTTCTAGTTTGCATTTCCTATAAGTTCTATAGTGTTATGCGAGTGGATTAATAAACTATTTGGAGGTTAAAAGTAAAACGCTCTGCTGAATTAAGGAAGAATTTTGATCCAGTTGTCCCTGGGTATATATATTTTTTTGAGTCGGAGTCTCACTCCGTCGCCTAGGTTGGAGTGCAGTGGCATGCTCATGGCCACCGTAGCCTGGACCCACTGGGCTCCAGCAAGCCTTCTGCCTCAGCCTTCCGAGTAGCCGGAACTATAGGTGTGCACTGCCATGCCCCAGCTAATTTTTTATTTATTGTAGAGATGAGGTCTCGCCAAGTTGCCCAGGCTGGTCTCGAACCCATGGGCTCAGGCAATCCACTCGCCATGGCCTCCCAAAGTGCTGGGATTACAGGTTGAACCACCAAGCCTGGCCATTATCTCTTAATTTTTTCCTTCCCCCAGCCCCTGGCAATGACCATTCTAATATTTTGTCTCTATGAATCTAATGACTCTAGGTACCTCATATAAGTGGTCATACAATATTTATCCTTTCATGATTGGCTTATTTCATGCAGCATAATGTTTTCAAGGTTCATTCATATTGTAGAATAAGTCAGAATTTCCTTCCTTTTTGAGTCAGGGTCTCCTCACTGAGCCACCCATGATGGAGTGTAGTGGCATGATCATGACTCACTGTAGTCTCGACCTCCTGAGTTAAGACAATCCTTCTGCCTCAGCTTCCTGAGTAGCTGGGACTATAGGTGTATACCACCACACCTCACTAACTTTTTGATATTGTTGTAGAGATAAGGTTTCTCTATGTTGCCCAGGCTGGTTTTGAACTCCTGGGCTCAAGCAATCCTCCTGCCTTGGCCTCACAAAGTGCTGAGATTACAGGTGTGAGCCACTGTACCTGGCCAGAATTTCCTTCCTTTTTATGTCTGAATAATATTTGTGTGTGAGTGTGTGTGTGTGTGTGTGTGTGTGTGTGTGTGTGTGTACCACATTTGGTTTATTCATTTATCCACCAGTGGACATTTGAATTGCTTCTATATTTTGGCTACCATGAGTAATGATGCTGTGAACATGGGTGTACAGGTATCTGTTTGAGTTCCTGCTTTCAATACTTTTGGATAATTATCTAGAAGTGGAATTGCTGGATCATATGGTAATTCCATGTTTAATTTTTTGAGGAACTGTCATACCATTTTGCACAGGGACTGCACCATGATAATTTCTAACTCGTTTTACGCAGTGTTTGGCAGAGTGTGATGCATACGTGTAAATAATCTGCTGAATGATTCAGCACCACTATTAAAACAAAACAACCTCCCTGATTTACTCCACCCTTACGTGTCCCCATGCTACAATGCACACACTTTTAAATAAGCACGTGGTTGGGAGTTTCTCCTAAGAGAGCTCCTGGGGTAATGCCCTTAGATTCCATGTGGGTCAGATCATTTTTGGAAATTTGGTCCCCTTCCAGTGGAATTCCACATTTACAAGAAACCTGGGGCGACCTCCTGGAGTCCCCCCCTCCCCACTGCTGGAGTTTTAAAATGACCAGAGCTACACAGCTGATGATGGATTGAAGAGGAACCGAGATCCCTTTGAGGATAGAAATCATGTGAATTCTGATTTTCACTTCCTCCGCTCCTCTATCCTTGTTCCCTCACCGCTGCAGTGTAGCACATGGTCCCTCCATGGACTTTGGCCTGAACAAATAACCCAGAATGGAAAAAAAAAAAAAAATGAAAGGATGATTTATTTTCTAATCGTAATAGTTGTGAAAAGCTGTTATGAAGGCTGTAAGAACTTTCTCTTTTGTATCTCTGCTGCAGGCTAAAGGAAGTGGGTTTAATTTGAGGTGGAAGAAGCAGAGTTGGAGGAAACTGAAAGTGATTGCAGGGCAAAGCTGCCAATTTAGCCTTGGCATCTCTATGCCATGATGGATGAACTCTGAAAGATGGCAAAGGCTGATATGTCATGGACGTTCCCAGCCTTGTTGTTCTGTGCTGTTGTTTCACATCTTTTAAACAGTCAATGAAAACAATTTTGCATGTCTACCTGTGGTGCTGAACAGTATCCAGCATTAAGATAAGAAAGGAATTCCTAAACACAACACGGATGTCAGAATCTTGGGCACAGTGACAGATTGCAGCCAAACTGTCACAGGCAAGGGGTGGAAGGTGTGGTGACGATAATGTGAGGGGACACACATTCTCCACCCCACACCTCACTTAGGTTTGTCGGTTTTCCAAATTTCATGGTGGTTCATTTTGGGGACGGGGAGGTGCTCTTAAAATGCCAATAGCTTTTAAGAAAGGTTACTGTTTATGCTTTGGTGTGAATTAATTTTGAGATTCCCTTCATGAAATTTTCCTGGAAGTGTAGGGCACAGAGGCTGCCCAATCAGATGCAGATAAGGGATGAGAAAATGGCACAAGCCGTACAGGGAACTGAATGTGAAGGTTAAACTCAGACTCAGTGCCCCCTGGCTGTCCTTCACCTGGTTTCCTCATTCCTGGTCTTGGTGCTACCATTCCATCAACCACAAGGCCTTGGAGTTCCTCTGACAGTCCCTTCTCTTCCTGCGTTGTCTGTTGCCAGTCCTTAACACTGTATGTCTGAAATGTTTTTCTAAACACTTCCCTCTTTCCATTCCCGTGAGCACTGCTCCAGTTCAGTCCTTTGTGACCGTCCTCTTGACTATTGCAGCGTGTCAGTCCTGATCACCTACACACAGCTGCCACTTGTGATCTGTTTTTACCCTGTTCACCTCCTCCTCCATGGCTCCCTGTAGCTGATTACATCAACTCACTACCATTCCCAGCTCTGTGGTTCTCTTCTTCTCCTATATTCTTTCCAAGTTGGGCTGGCAGTCCAAAGAGGCCAGAATGCTCAACACTCAGTGCTTAACCAGAGCTTTGAAAAACGGATAATACTTAGAACTGCCATCATTGAGTGTGTACTGTGTGGCAGGGGTTGTGCTAGGCATATCATAACACCACCTCATTTAACTCACATGCTACTTGAATATAGTTCATATACCCATTTATGGATGAAAGAACGGTTTTAGAGAAGTTGACTAAAGCTGTATTAACTGAATGGAGCTAGGATTTGAACCCAGGTTTGTTTGACGCCAGATCCCTGTGCTGCAAGAGAGAATAATATTACAGGCAAGAATTCTAGCTTGGATGAAAAGTCTGGGGCAAGAATTAGTGAGCTGTTTTTGAAGACATTCATAAGGACTGCACGTTGAAGAGTAGATGGAAATATAATGGCATAGTGTATTAGTTGGCTAGGGCTGTGACAGTACAGGCTAGGTGACCAGTAAAAATCTATTTCTTGTTGTTCTGGAGACTGGAAGTCTAAGATCAAGGTGCTGGAAGATTTGGTTTCTCCTGGGGCCTTGAACTGTGTGTGGTGTGTGCATCACTAGTCTCTTTCTCTTCTTAGAAAGACACCAGTTAGATTGGGTGAGGGCCCCACCCTAATGACCTCCTTTTAGTTTTATTAGCTTTTCAAAGGCCCTGCCTCCAAATAGTCTCATATTCTGAGATATTGGAGGTTGGGACTTCAACATATAAACTGTGGGGAGTTTGAGGGGAACACATACTTCAGTCCATAATAAATAGGTTTGATGCAGCTGAATTTTAGAGCAGTGGCCCCTAACCTTTTTGGCAGAGGGACTGATTTTGTGGAGGACAATTTTTCCACAGATGGGGGTGAGGGGGATGTTATGGTTTCAGGATGATTCTAGGGCATAACATTTATTGTGCACTTTATTTCTATTATTACATTGTAATATATAATGAAATAATTATACAACTCACCCTTAAAAAAAGGTGCAGGCAGTAGTGGTAAATAAAATAATGGGCAGGCCATGCATGGACTAAAACAAGTGTCGGATTCTGACTTAAAGCCTGCTACCAGGTGCAGCTGTGTGACTGAAGTACATGAACACACTTGCCACAGCAGAGATACAAAATATAAAGTTCTTAGAGTCTTTTTAACAGCTTTTCACAGCTATTATGATTAGAGTTTTGATATGAGTCTGCAAGCAACTGATTTATTATGATCTCTGTGCAGTCAAACCTCACTGCTAATGTTAATCTGTATTTGCAGCTACTCCCTAGTGCTAGCATCATCGCCTAAGCTCCACCTTAGATCATCAGGCATTAGATTCTCATAAGGAGTGCACAACCTAGATCCATCATATGTACTGTTCACAGTGGGATTCACACTCCTATGAGAATCTAATACCACCAAAGGTATGACAGAAAATGGAGCTCAGGTGGTAATGTAAGCGATGGGGAGCAGCTATAAATATAGACGCAGCTTCACTTGCTAGCCTACCACTTGCTTCCTGGTGTGTGACCGGGTTCCTACAGGTTCGTGATGCAGGGGTTGGGGACCCCTGTATTAGAGGAAGTGAAAATCAGGCATGGAAGTTTAGTTTTGATGTGGACGGTCATAGGGTCCAATGTGGTCAAGCAAGGGAACACATGATTATCTTAAATGTGTAGGTAGTGAGAATGAGTACTAGAGGGTGGATGGGAATTATTTTGGAAAAGGACCTATTAGGATTTTTCTATAGTAGAATGAAGGAGTAGAAAGAGGCAAATCTTTAACTCCTCTAGAGATCTCTGGAAAAATAAAGACGGCCTTTTGGTGAGGGTAGAGGAACAAAGGGGGAATATGGCAAATTTGGTTTTAGCCTTGTTGGTTATACTCTTGGCAACATGGAATTAAAACTCAGAAGTTCAGAGCTAGAGATAGGAATCAACTCTACACAGGTCAGAGTTGAGCCTGTGGGAGTGGGTAAGGTTGCTCAGACTTCAGAAAGGACAGGAGACAAGAATTCTCAGGTTTCAGACTGCTTTGTTGTCACATAGGTGTGGAAGATAGTAGGGAGGCTTTCCAGGAACTCTCTAGGTCAAATAGCATCTCTGACTTTCTTCCTCGACCTTGCTTCTTCTTCATAGCACATTATTGCCACCTGGTATTATATTATATAGCTATTTGACTGTCTGTCTTTCTCGGTAGAATGTAAGCTCTGTGAGGACACAGACTGCCTTTCTCTTCGATACTGTATTCCTTGTACCTGGAAGAGTGTCCACAGCATTATAGGAGCTCAATAATGTTTGTTGAATGAATCCATGAAGAGGTGAATTTTTATGAAAAATAGAATATAAGTAGATGATAATTAGATTGCCCCATGTTGCCATTTAATCTTTTTACAAAGTAAAATTTTGTTCTTTAACAAATGCATTGGTAAATGAACATGCAGACACATGTGTTTGAGATCTCTGAATATCCAACCTAAAAACTCAGTTTCTGTTTTCCCTTAACTTGTACTTTCCCTAATCAAGATCACCCAGTCCCTTCTATGCTACAGCATTTCTTTATGAGATAGTAGGTGTGACCCTCTTTAAAAAAGCCAGGCATCTTGGCAATCTAGTTACTCTGATCAGATTATCTGTTTGCATCTACTTTTTTTTCTTTTTTGGTAATTTTCATAGAAGGTTATTTGTGGAGTCCTTGGTTTTCTGGGAGGTCTCTTTGCCTTTTGCTCATCACAGCTGTATTTAATGACTCATTGTGCCTATGCAGGTACCAGCAGACAATATGAACATGAAAAATCCATTGATCACCTTTCTCCATGCTTTCCTCCTGGGGCACTGCCAGTTCTGAGACGGTGTGATAGCCTTATTGTAAAATACAGCCTTAGGCAGGGCAGGCATTTAAACCAAGCCCACTCTGCTTTTTTTAAAGGGATCATAATCAAAGGTAAATCTGAATCTACTTGTATTTCATACAGGTGAAGGCTCTTATTAAGTTGAACTCCTCTTTTTCAGTAGTCTGAGTGGTATAAATGGCACTAGAATTATTGTGTAAAGTAATTCAAAGCAGTGGTTCCACAGCAGATGTGGAAAAGGGCCACACAACCCTTTTTTGAAAATCACAGTGGCCACAGAGCACCCTTCTGACGTGGCATGCCATAACTGTCAGGGCAAACAAAGGTTTGAGAATCTCCAACAATGATTCTGACAGTTTAAATGAACAGAACACATAAAACTAAGGACGACTAAGATTCTGTCCTTAACTCTTTTTTTTTTTTATATTGAAGAGGTTTTAATGTCTCTTTAGAATAACAAAATTAAGATGCCAATATTCATTTATCCACCATTTTCCTGCTAAGAATTGCTCGGGCACTTAGGCAGCGAGTTGGGGATGCAGCCTTCACAGTGATGATATGGTGTGCTGATCCACCATTCCAGGACCACACAGAGGAGGCTCACGACCCTAAAATTTTCTGCTCCTCCTAGACATCCCTCCCTCCCCCCAAGCCCTTAGCAACTATGGAGGCTTCTACTGTCTTGATGGTTTTGCCTTTTTCAGAATGCCATACAGTTAGACTCACATAGTATGCAGCCTTGTCTCGCTGACTTCTTACACTCAGTAGTATGCTTTTATGTTGCCTCCGTGTATTTTCTTTTTGTTTGTTTTTTGAGAAAGTAGGATTTATTGAGGACAGAAAAGCTCCCACAGTGGGAGGGGACCCGAAGGGGTTGCCCTGCCTCCGTGTATTTTCATAGCTTGACAGCTCATTCCTTTTTTGCACCAAGTAATATTCTATTGTGTGGGTGTAACCTTGTTTATCCATTCTCCTACTGAAGAACATCTGGGTTTCCTCCAAGTTTTGGCAATTATGCACAAAGCTACTAGAAGCATCCATGTGCAGGTTTTTGTGGGGACTGTCCTAAACTCTTTACTGCAGAATTGCCTTTTGGTTCCCCAGTCCCTTGTTAGCTAGAATTTAATGGAACTTTAATGCTGTACTGATGCTGTGGGCTGATGGAAGAAGGATGTTCAGCAAGGTAACAGGACAAGTATATAACATCCAGGATGAGGAGATGAACATTGAGCACATTTGTTGGAAAAATAGGATGTTGACAGGAGAACCTGTTTACTGAAGCTCATGGACAGTTTAGTGCATCTTGAGAAACTGTTCATGATAATGTTTTCTGACATATATTCTGCAATTACGATTTTTAAAAAAATACATTGGGCTTTTTGCTAACTGGTTTAATTGTGCAAATGTGAAAGTACTCTGGGAGAAAAACGCTATGTAGACATAAGGTATGACTAGCGGGTCTTTGTTTAATCTGTAATCTATCCCTGCCTGCTCCCTGCATTCACACACAGAGAGATAGGAAGGAGGTTTGCTCAGTGCTCATAATAATTTATGGGAGTGGGAAGGAAACACATTCATTAGGTGTCTAACATGTGTCAAGTTCTTTTTATACTTTGCACATTATCTCATGTGATCTTAGACATTGGCTTTAGATACTAGTATCTCAATTTAGAGGTGAGTAAACTGAGGCTCAGAGATTGAGAGAGTTGCCCAAGGTCACATAGCTGGTAAATGCTTAGAGATGAGTTTGCAGGCTTCAAAGCTATAACACTACAATACCTCTAAAAACTTTTGCTTAAAGCAAGGGTTGGCAGACTTTTTCTGTAATGGACCAAATGGTAAATATTTTTGGTTTTGTGAGCCAAGAGACCAGATGGAAGATATTATGTAGGCACTTACATAACTGTTTAAAATGCAACCATTTAGAAATATAAAATCACTCAGATGACAGACTGTGCAACAGGCTAGATTTGGCCTGCAGGCTGTAGTTGCCAACTCTTGGCCTGAAGATTCCAGAAAATGTAGACAAAATAATATTGGGGAAGCTGAACTGATTGTTTGAATAAATAATTGTCTGTAACTTTGTATTAAATCTGCGTGGCCATGGTTGGGCATGGTGGTTTACTTCTGTAATCCTAGCACTTTGGGAGGCCCAAGTGAGAGGACTGCGTGAAGCTAAGGGTTCAAACCAGCCTGGGAAACATAGTGAGACCATGTTTCTACAACAACAACAACAACAATAAAAAATTGCATGATCTTTTAGTAACTGGTAGTTCATTTTTCCACATTAACTAATTCCAGTATTAAATTATCCTTTCAATCATAAAATTCTTCCTATTTGTAGCTATAAATGTTTGATATATTTTGTTTCCTAGTATGAATGGTGGCTGGCAGGGTTTTGTAACTGCATATTTCATTTTTTGTTTTTTGAGTTGGAGTCTCACTCTGTTACCCGGCTGGAGTGCAGTGGCACGATCACTGCTCACCACAGACTTAGGTGATCCTTCTGCCTCAGCCTCCCAAGTAGCTGAGACTACAGGCATATGCCACCACACCCTGCTCATATTTTTGTTTTTTGGAGACATGAGGTCTTATTATGTTGCCCAGGCTGATCACATACTCCTGATCTCAAGTGATCCTCCTGCCTTAGCCTCCCAAAATGCTGGGATTACAGGTGTGCGCCACTGGGCCTGGCCATATAATTACATTTTTCACCTCAATCTTTGACCATTCTCCCAGCCATTACTTACATTAGAGATAGTGTATATATAAAGTACATAGTATTCAGTATATGGTAGATATTCCATAGTTGTGGTTATTAACTTTATCAGCATACCAAAGTATTATTATATTGTGGGCCTATAATTTTTTATTATTTTATAGGTAATGATGTTTGTTTTGCATAGAACATAAACTGATTTATTCTCTTTAGCTCTTAAACATTTTTATAATTCATCCTTCTATCTGGCACATGCTACTGTGTTTGTTTATAGAAATTCAGAATAAAACCCTAGAGACATGTAAAAAACAAACAAAAAATCCCTTAAAAACTCCCCAAACCAACACCTTAAGTTTTAAGTTCTGAATGAAAAATTCTAGAATTTAAATTCTTGAAAAAAAGTGACACGTAAGGCATTTATGCCTTTATATAAGACATAAATTATATTCTTATTCCTCATCCAGTTTGACAAATATGTGTTATCTGTGTTAAGAAAAGAAGGGGAAAGGAGATTCTGAATATGGAAGTTTTGAAAAACGTAAATTGATATATATAAATCAGTCCAATCAACATGTTTATTAAGCAACTATGTACTGAGCGTTTACAAGTACCATGTTCTATTTCTATATTAATGAGGCATGATGCTCAATTTAATTCACCTTTCAAATTTAACCTTTACTTGGGGGAAGGAGAAGGTTTAAACCAAAATATAAAGGAAAATAGATGAATACTTGGAAGTGTCTTAGCCTTTAAAAAATTTTTTTTATTTTAAAGATGTGGGGTACACTTTAGAGTTAGGTATACAAATATTCATTATGCAGGTACCCTCATTGATGAGGTGGGTCTCCCCTTCCCCCGCAGATTCCCACTACTGCCTTCCCCCCCACCCCCAGCAGTTTTCTACTACAGGCAAGAACCCTTGTTAATGAGGTATGCCGGAAGTTTCCCTTTACTGTCGATCCCGCCTCCGCCCTCCCCTGGCAATTTCCCACTACTGACAATCCTTTTCTTACAGTATTATGATCATTGTTCAAGGTCCGCTTATGAGTGAGAACATGTGATACTCACTTCTTTGTTTCTGTGATAGATCACTCAGTATTATAGACTCTAAGTCCATCCAAGTTGCTGCGAAATTCATAATTTTGTCCTTCAATATGGCTGAGTACTAGTCCATCGTGTATATATACCACATTGTTTTTTTCCGATCCTCTTTCAATGGGCAGCATGGTTGGTCCATGTTTTTGGTATTGTGAACAGTGCTGTGATAAACATGTATGTGTAGGTATCTTTTTCATAGAGTGATTTAAGTTCCTCTGGGTATGGAAGTGTCTTACCTTTATGCTTTTGCAGGTGCGTATAGGCCAGTGCCTCATACAAAGGAAGGGGGAGGGGCTTTCTGTCAAAAATTTGATATTTCACTTGTTTGATGATTAGGTTACTGGACAGGTATAATTACCTGCTTGGAGAAATTTCCTCAATATGGTATACTGTACTTTGATATCAGGTGCTAATCATTTGTTGTGAAAGGGACATAGAAAATTATCTTTTAAGACAATTTTTTGGTCTTTCCGAATCAAAACACACACAATAATGGGTTACACCATTTATAAGGAGGTAGCTTCAAGATCTTACCGCAGTCTTCTGTGTCATACATAGCCTGGGAGGTCAGATGTTATAGGTGCCATATTGGAAAGTATGAATACCATCAGAACTGAGTATATGTATCTTAGGAACAGTATCTGAGTATATGACAGAATGTTCATACATCCAGATGTGAACACCACAAAGACAGACTTGTGTTTGTCTGATGTATGGCTGTGTCCAGTACTTAGAAAGAAAAGCACCTACCATTTATAAAGCACTACCATATTGAAGAATAAATGGAATTTTTAAATGTGCAGTCTAATTTACTCCTCTGCATTAAAGAAAAATCTGTTAGAACATCTTAAAGTTTAAATGTTTCCAGAGATGTTAAAAAACGTTTTTATATTGCTATGGAGATAACAAATTATTATTTTTTAAGGAAAGTATTCAACAAATCAATACATCACATAACATGGTATCTGTTTTGAAAGCTCCTAAAAACATTTTATGTTCTTTTCAAAGAATCCTGGGCAAAAGACAGCTGAGTTTTTATATTTACAAGATACATGAAAATCATTTCATAATAACCCAAGTGCTGAGAATGAGGGGATTCTAATTCAGGTGGCCAAAGGAACTATTTGATATCTGTATGGTATTGCACATAAAATAATTTTGGAAGCATCTCCATTTGTTTCCACCATTCAGTTAAATATGTATCAAGTACCTGGGTAACAGGTACTTGACTATTTGTAAGGGATACATATCTTGAGATCTTATAGTGGAATAGAAGAGACAGACTCAAAATGGATAATTTCAACACACCCTAAGAGCTATGATAGAAGTCTGGATGGGGCATGGATGAGGGTCCTTTAGCCCAGAATGGGGGTGAGAGGTGAGAGTGGGAAGGGAATTTCAGGAAAGGTGAACCTTTTGCTAGCTTGATTGCATGATGATTAGGTTACTGGACCAGTATAATTACCTGCTTGGAGAAACTTCCTCAATATGGTATATTATGCTTTGATGTCAGGTCCTAGTAATTTGCTACAAACAGGACCTAGAAAATCACTTTTGAAGTCAACCCTTTGACCTTTCCAGATCAAAACACACAAAATAATGGGTTACACCATTCATAAGGAAGCAGCTGGTAGAGCTTACTAACAGGAGTGTTGGATGTTGAGTAAGTCTTGGGGGAGATGAGCATGAGTTGGCCGGGTGAGGAAGGGGAGGGCGTCCCGTGCAGAGGGAACAGCAGGAGCAAAGTCCCAGAGTTGTGGGAAACTATGCTCAGTTTGACGTTACTGAAGGCAATGAGGAGGATGAAACTTGTGAAGGGGGCAGAACTTGGACACCTGACATTCTAAGAAGACTGGACTCCACACTAAAGATGATAGGGAGCCATTGAAGGATCCTTAAATAGAACAGAGGAATTCTTAGATCTGGTTGTAGATATAACGTGCCGATGGCAGTCTGGAGGATGGATTTTAGGCGGGCGAGATTGATTGGGTCATCATTTGGCTGAGGTATGAGATGAAGTCCTGTATTGGACAGTGGAAATAGAGATGGAGAAGAGAGGAAGGTTCAACAATTATTAGTCCAATCTGGAATGAATGGGTTGAATGATAAGATATCGCCTACGTTCTACTGTTAAAAATTATTTAAATCTTTACTCACTGATTTATTTAGAAAACTATATCTTCTAAGTAAAAAAATTTAGTAAGAACAGCATTATTTTACATTTTTGCAAATCTCTTTTTTAAAAATTAAAATACATTGAGAATGTGATTTATTTTGCTGTTTTACAGAACTTTTTTTCAGTGATCTTATTTTACAAAACTGTTTCCTGCAATCTAAAAAACGTATGAACTCAGGCAACCTCACGGATGTACATAAAAGATATTAAGCGTTACATTTTATTTAGACTTATGGAATTATAGACCATTAAAGCTGAATGAGGTCTTAGAGAGCTTGTAGTTACCCCTTTTTCTTTCTGAATGACTGAAAATCTCCTTGAGACCAAGGACAATGTCTTGCTCTTGGCCTCCAGAAGCCCATCCCAAGCTTGGCCAACCTAGGTGTTCTGTAAATATTTGTTACCTGAGTGAAAAATTGTGAGGCTCAAAGAGATGACTGACTCTTATAACTTCACATAGCAAGTTTGTTGTTGAGTTGGATCTAGGGCTGGGGTCTCCTGAGCCTTGTTCACTGGTAGGGCTTGTCCATTTTTTTAAAAATTGTATTTTTTTGTCCTTTATCTTTGTCACTGACTTGAAATTCATGGCTTGTCCACTTTGAGTCACCACAGTTCTTTACCTGCCTGTCTATTTAAACACAGCTTCAGGCGGTGTGTTTGTGAATGTGTGTGTTTTCTGAATTCTGCTTTTTTCATTTAGTAATACTTCATATATGTATTTCAGGTGTGTTGTTCTCTATTGCTGCTGTACCAACTTCTACATACTTAGCAGTTTAAACAACACAAATATTATGTCACAGTTCTGTAGATTAGACATCCACACTGGGTTTCAATGGGCTAAAATCAAGTTGTCAGCAGTTTGCAAATCTCTTAATGTCTAGTTTTCAGAAGACAGATTCTCATATTTGCTTCTGCATTTAATTTGTTGCAATATGTTGTTTTGGTAAAGTGTATAAAGAAAATCTGGCCTCATACAGTATATTGTTGGAAAAGGAAGACATATTTTAATAGTCTTTTCAGTTAATTTGAATATTCTAATTTAATATTATACCAAAGCAAGTGCTAGTTCCTTAAAGGACAGATGCAACAAAAAGGCTGGGTGTGGTGGCTCACGCCTATAATCCCAGCATTTTGGGAGGCTGAGGTGAGAGGATTACCTGAGCCCACGGGTTCGAGACCCGCCTGGGCAACTTGGTGAGACCTCATCTCTACAATAAATAAAAAAATTAGCTGGGCGTGGTGGTGCATGCCTGTAGTTCCAGCTATTTGGAAGGCTGAGGCAGAAGGATCACCTGACCCCAGCAGCTTGAGGCTGCGGTGGCCATGAGTGTGCCACTGCACTCCAGCCTGGGCAACAGAGTGAGACTCCAACTCAGAACAAACAAACAAACAAACACAGATGCAATGTGGAATCTGAAACCATATCAATAAAATTTTTATATTTGGATACATTAAAATTCATTGACTTCACCTGCACTTAGAATGGATCTTTTACCTGTGTTAATTTTGTAATGTCTTTCATTGTTTATTTGGAAAATATTAGTTGAATGAGTTATGCAAATTTTCCAAATGTTGCCACATTTTGTTATATAATAGCAAACAATCACATTTGCTAATAACACATCACCAGTGACCTCATCAAATAAGTCTTCAGGTATTAGGAAGCTATCAAGCTCAAGGTGTTTGACAGAAGTTTCCCAAAACTCGAATTTTCATTTGAAAATTTGAATTTTATCATTGCCAATAAATACTATTAGTTATTTTCCTTAACATGACAGGCTTACTTTGTTCACTTAAAAAAAATTGACAAATACCCAAGTCTGAATAACCATAGTTTGTCAGTCAAGGAAAATTTTTGTTTCATGAAAAACAGTGGTTAATGCAGCTCACAACTCAAACAGTATTTGATTAGAGCAAATGGTAATATCATATTGTTTGACCTATAGATGCCTTTCCTTGAGACAATTGTCATATTTTAGGATGCAACACAAATGTCTATGCATGCTTCCCATTTTGCCACATAGAATATTAAAAAGATATATATCACAAAGGTCAAAATTTATTTTTTTATTTTTTGAGTTGGAGTCTCACTCTGTCACCCAGGCTGGAGTGCAGTGGTACACTCATGGCCACCCCAGTGTCAACCTTCTGGGCTCCCATGATTCTTCCACCTCAGCCTTCCAAGTAGCTGGAACTACAGGCATGCGCTACCACACCTGGCAAATTTTTGATTTATTGTAGAGAAAAGGTCTTGCCAAGTTGCCCGGGCTGCTCTTGAACCTGCAGGCTCAGGCAATCCACTCACCTCCCAGCTCCCAAAGTGCTGGGATTACAGGCTGAGCCACCAAGCCTGGCCTTATTTTTTTTATATACATATTTTATTTTAAAGATGTGGGGTACAATTCAGAATTAGGTAGACAAGTGGTCATTGTACAGGTAAAGTTTGGGCCTCTCTTTGGTCCCCACTTTGCCTGGTTTGAGATCAGAGATCAGGTACTCTTATTGATGTTGTGTGTCTTTTTCTTTCTGCACATGAGTGGTGATGAAGAACAGAATGAGTTCTAGTTCATTTTGTTGCTACTGTGTTGATTTAAGGCACCAGCAGTTTTACCCACCATTGCTTTTGCATATCACTGCAAATGTAGACACAACTGCTCCAGGATAAATGAGGAGACTCAAGAAAGTTCTTGTGAACTTTGAATGTTTCTGCATTCTTTGTGTTCATTGTCAAGCATTCAAATAAAAGATCTTTGATGAATGGTTGGTGCTGATACCAGATGAATATAACCAAAACAGAAAGTCCAGGCAGTCTATAGATCTGTCCATTTTTAAGGCAATAGTGCAAGTCTACAGACGAAATCAGCTTGCAGTTAAATCTTTAATTCAGTGAGCTACTGTATCACTGGAAGGTGACAGTGTGGTGATTTCTTTTGCTAACTTTTCCTCTAGAGGGCACTCGGCAAAATAAACTCTACCAGGCGCTATTGGTCTCTCACCAATGATATTCACTTCTGTAGTGAATGCAATAATATCATTACTTATCATGAAAGATACTGGCTTTTTCACTTCAAACTTGAAAAGCTGCTACAAATAATCTTTGGCTTGTTGAAAGTTTGTTACATCTACACTTAAAAATTCAATTTCTTTTTTAAAACTCTGAATTATTGGTATCCAGATGGTGTTACAACAAAACTGACACCCTTAAACTATTAAAAAATGTTTCACTGAATGAGACACAACAAATTGTTAACATCTATAAAGGCTAGGGAAAGGTAGCCTCATCATTTTTTGAATTATTTTAGTTTCTTCCAGTAGCTTTGGAATAGATTTCTCCCTTCCATAAGTCACAGAACTCTCTGATATGTCTGTGTCATCTTCATCTTTTTCATTATCTTTAGATTATAGACAGTGAATCTAAGCTTTGAGGAAATGAGTCTTTTAACTTCCCTTTTTTAAGAGGCAAAAGATCAGGCCCTCTAGTCAGACACATGGGGATTTTAATCTCCTTTCCACCTATGATGGAACAGTGTGACTTTGGACAAATTCTCAAGGCCCTATGTTTCATGTATATTTTTAAGCATAAGGATTTTGGGAGTGGCTTTGGCGGTTCTGGCTTGAAGTATCTCATAAGACTACAGTCAAGATGTTGGCAAGTGCTGCAGTTATCTAAAGTCCTGATGTGGGAATGAAGGATTTACTTTCAAAGTAGCTCACAATCCTGGCAAGTTGGTGCTGTCTATTGGCCTCCGTTGACTTTTCTGGATGTGTCCTTGTCACATGGTGTCTGTCTACCCCCGAGTGTGTGTTCAACCATATTTGGTTAGAATGATGGCAGCATCACATTATTCAAACTAATAGACCAAATTAGGTTTATATTGGAATATTTAAAGGAAGCAAAGTATATTTAAATTTTTTTTGGTAGTGATATTAACAACCATCTGTGACTGTATGTGGGAGGGCTTCTGGGTATGGGGGTTGTGGTTTTCTTAAACAGTACTATTACTTTGGTATCACATTAAAAACTATTTTCAAACAGTCTTTTGTAGACTACTTTGGTCTATATTAAGTTCTCCAGAGGCCATGATTTTGCAATATATACCAAGTAAAACAGGAAGAGAATTAATTAAAAATAGGAAGAATTCTGTAAATTTTTTTCTAAGAATTAATTTGAATGGGCATATATGTAAACTATATTACTGGGGAGAAAAAACCCAAATAGATTTTGAGAGACTTCAGTGTATTAGGGCTCTTCAGATAAACAGAACCAATAGGATATATATTAATATATAGAAAGAGGTTTATTATGAAAGATTGGCTCACCTGATTATGGAGGCTGAGAAATCCCACCACCTGCCATCTGCAAGCTGGAGAACCAGAAAATCTGGTGAACCAGAAAAGCTGGTGGTGTAGCTCTAGTCCAAGCCTGAAGGCCTGAGGACTACGGAATAAAAAGGCCATCAGGAACCACTACAATAGACCACTAGGCCTGAGGACCCCTGGTCACAGTCTGAGGCTTAAGAAAGAAGAGTGCTGATGTCTGAGGGCAGGAAAAGGTGCATGTCCCAGCCCAAGAAGAGAACCTCTGGTCAGTTCTCTAATACAGCAGTCCACAACTTTTGGCATCAGGAACAGGTCTCATGGAAGACAATTTTTCCATGGATGGAGGAGGCGGGGAAGGGGTGCTCATCGGGCATTAGATTTTCATAAGGAGCGCACAGCCTAGATCCCTCGCATGCACCGTTCACAATAGGGTTGGTGCTCCTGTGTGAATCGAATGCCCCTGCTGATCTGACAGCAGACGGAGCTACACTTGGTCAACGTCCACCTCCTGCTGTGTGGCTTGGTTCTTAATAGGCTACAGACTGATACCCCTCCGGTTGTGGGTTAGGGACCCCTGCTCTAGTGGGCTATTGTAGTGGTTCTGATGGCCTTTTTATTGTACTCTGGCCCTCAAGGGATTAGAGGCTGCCCACCAGCATTGGTGAGGGGAGTCTACTGATTCAAATACTAATCTCTTCCAAGAACACCCTCATAGACATACTCCACAATTACTTCACTAATAGGAATATGTTTTATTAGCTGTCTTGGCTTAATCCAGTCAAGTAGACACATAAAATTAACTGCCACACTCAACATCTTTTTTCCTTTTCCTTTTTAAATTTATTTTTAAAGACATGGGGTACAATTCAGTGTTAGGTATACAAATGTTCATTATGCAGGTACCCTTGTTACACACTCAACATCTTACTGAAGCAACTTTTAAGTGATTTTGGTTTCTGAGGAACTGCAATTACTGAAGCCTTGTATTTTCCAATGATACATCAAGGGAGTTGTTTCCTTTTCATTCATTAATTTTTTTAAAGTTATCAAAAAGTTAGAGGGAGGGAGAGGCAGCAAGAACTTTCAAGGAAATACACTCGTGAGAAACAAGGAAATACAGTCATGCCTTGCTTACCAACGGAGATATGGTATGAGAAATGTGTCATCAGGCGAACTCATTGTGTGAACATCACAGAGTATACTTACACAAATCTAGATAGTACAGCCTACGACACTCCTAGGTTGTATGGTATAGGCTGTTGATCCTAGGCTACAAACCTATATAGTATGTTACTGTACTGAATGCTGTAGGCAACTGTAACACAATTAAGTATTTGTGTATCTAAACATAGGAAAGGTACAGTAAAAATCAACAGCAGAAGAAATACCAAGAAGAGGCCATTCCAGCATTACAAGATATTCCTATTAGTGAAGTAAACAAAATGTTCTTTCTTACAGCCAAAGAACTTTACTCCAAAAACTGAGATGTATGTGGGCATACTAAAACCAAGCATTTATGTTTTTGACTTAATAATTTTGATCATAATAAATATGACCATATTTTATTAGTATCCAGTAGTGAGATGTTAAAAAAATGTAAATTGATCTTCCCTTATGTCTAATTAACATTGTAAATGTTCCGAAATATTAGTTTTTAATAGAAAGAATAAATAAAATACTACACTATCTTAAAAAATATGGCATTATAATCTCATGGGACCATCATGTATATGTGGTCCATTGTTGATGGAAACGTCATTTTGCAGGGCATGACTGTACTTGCCAGGGTCTTATACCACCTATCAGTGCAGAGTAACGATCCAAGCTCCCTGTGTTCCTCACTCCTTTCTGTAACCCTATTGTTCTGCTCTGGTGATTTCCCTGTGATCTGGCCCCAGACCATGGCCTGACTGGGGACCTTTCATTGCTCCTACAGCCAGAGGCCAGACCAAAGGGTTATGCCCTAGCAATGCAGTCTAGTCTGCTTTCTTTCTACTTACTTTCTCCTTTCCCACTGTCTCTGCCAAGGGTCAGGTCAATTCTCTAGTGGGCTATGGTAGTGGTTCCTCATGGCTTCTGGGCCTCTCACCCCCTCTCAACTGCTTTCAGATTAATTTTGCCTACCTAAAATTCTTTCATGTTTTAAAGTTTATTACATAAAGTTCCAGTGTCTCAGCTACAGAGGTGCTCCACCCAGAAGCACCTTTTACATCTAATGTCATTTTCTCTTTGCCAATCCCCCAAAGGGACTGTAAGCTTATTTAACTTCTCTCCTGAATTCTTGGTTCATGCCATCCCCCCTTCTCATAAACGCTGTGGGCTGAAATGCACCCATCCTCTGAACCCATCTCAAATGCAACCCCTCTTCCAAGTTTTTCCTCCTCACCTCCCCTTTTGTCTCCCAGACTTGTTTCTCTTTTTAGGCCGCGCACTGAACTTTGTATCCCTCGTGATATTTCATCATAGTCGTTTTTTAAAAATATAGCACATGTGTACTTACGTACCTTATCGTTCCTGCAAGCTATAACGTATGAACTTGGAACGACAGACTAGATCATTCATCTTTTGCTCTTGCAAACGCCTAGCATTTTTATTTTATTTTTTTGGCTAGTTGGACGTCAATAAATAGTTGCATAAATCCACTGGAGAAAAATATTCAAGATAGGAAGGGTCAGAATCCCTGTGTTTGTTTATCAGGCACACTGTAAAAAAGCTACATATATGTATGTATAGGTCTCATTGTATTAAGAGGTTTTGTTCCACTACTGAAGGATACAGACCTGTGGGCATCACTTCTTTATTTTGTGGCTGCACCTAAAAAATCATCAGCCGTGGCCCAGACGATCGATCGATCGTGTGAAGGCAGAAAAATGCTTCTCCCTCTCTGTGAGCGCGGGACCTTGCCTCCGAGAAGGCTGGCAAAGGCTTACTAGGTTTTGACGTAGGACAGCTGCCCCGAGGCACTGGGGAGACAGGCCCTTACGAACCTTCCAGAGATGCCTGAGCCCAGCCGGCCGCGTCCGCGCGGGCGCGTGCGGGGCGCGCACCGCCCAGGCCTCCCGCCCCCGGGATCCCGGCCGACCGGTTGCCCGCGCGGCCCCTCGCCTCCCTCGGAGGCCCCGGCCCCCGCCGGCGCGCCCCGTCCCGCGCCCAGGCCAGGGGCCCGGCCGGCGCGGGCGTCTCCGGCCGGGGGGCGGGGGTCGGGGGCGGCGCCCGTCGAGGCTTCCCGGCGCCGGGCAGGAAAGCAGGCGGGCGGCGCGGGCAGGCGGGGCCGGGGCGGAGGGCGCATTGCCTCATCCTGTACATTTTACTGGAAACCGGCCGCATCCGGGGGCGGGGCCGGGGGCGGGCCGGGCGCGCGGGAGGCCGCGAGGGCGCCGGCCGGTTAAATACCCGGGCCGCCCGGGGCCGCGCCCGTGCCCGCCCGCCGGTCCCCAGCCCGCCGCACCGCCGCGCGCAGCCGCCGCGCAGCCCGCCGGGGCGCAGGTGTCCGGGGACTCGGAGCCCGGGAGCATGGTCGTGGACAAGCTGCGGGACGACGGCCGCGGCGGAGAGGGGCTGCTGGACGCGGCCGGCGACGGCGGCCTCATGACCAGCCCGCTCAACCTGGCCTACTTCTACGGCGCCTCGCCGCCCGCCGCCGCCCCGGGCGCCTGCGACGCCGCCTGCGCGTCGTCGGGCCCCTCGGCGCCCGGCTCGCCCGGCTCCGACTCGTCCGACTTCTCCTCCGCCTCGTCCGCGTCCTCCTGCGGGGCCGTCGAGTCGCGGCCGAGAGGCGGCGTCCGCGCGGAGCGCCCGCAAGGTACCCGCGGCCGCGCGCCGAGGGGGCCCTGGCCCCGTGGGGTCCCCGGGGCCGCCCCCCGGGAGGGGGGAGCCGGACTCTCCGGGCGAGACGCGTCCGGGCCGGGTGGCGGGGGGCCCCTGCGCCGCCCTGGGCCAGCGGCGGGACTCCCGCGCGTCCGCCGTCGGTTACTGAGCGATCACTTAGTAAGCGACTGCTGGATGCCTTGCCCGGGCTGGCGCGTGACCTAACGAGATGCCCTGGGATGGCCTCGGAGCTTCGGAAACAGCACTCAGAGCAGAGCGCCGACTTTCTCTGTTTCTCTCTCTCTCTCTCTCTCTCAACAAGTTATTGGCTTGTAATTTATGTACTATGCTATGACCATCTGGGGTCTGATGTAGGTGTCATTTTGTCATTTTCTTCCTGCGGCTGTCTTGGGGTGAAAAGCTTGAGTGAAAAACGGTAGCAGAGGATCCGGGATTGGGAATTGTGTGAAATCCGGTCATGACTTATTTCTTCCTGTGTATTTGTGGAGCTTTTAAGTAAAAGGACTTTGCTGTTAAAAGAAAGGAAACTTTTTATCCAGAGGTAAGGGGAAGCTGGACTGGAAACCGACTCGGGTTATGCCTTCAGTTTGGCAAGTTTCAGAAACCTGCCCAGAATTTCCGAGCTCGTGTTTTGTTCTGGGTGCTTTAGAATGGATAAGACGTCTAGCAAAAGAAGGCATCATGCTTGCTTTCTTTGTGAATTGGTTAGTTTCATTTTTTAATGAGCCGAGTTGTGTAACTTGGAGGGAAACAGGATGCCACTTTGGGTAGGCTAGAGAACGCCCAGATAACCTCGGAAACTAAGAGTGTAATTTGGCATGATTTTACAGAACGTCTCTTTCCGGTGTTCCCCACTGCCAGCTACTCCTGTTTTGGCTGTCTTTTATTTTAAAAAGTGACTTTCCACTTTCATTTTAAGTCATTTAAGCGCATTTTAAAAGCGATGTAAGCCAATGTATGTCGTGTGTAGCAGATCCAAAAAGTATGTATGTGTATATTTTGGGACCTTTCCCCCCCACGTTTGGCATCTGGCTGAAACTATTTTGCTAGTTCCTTGATTTACCACACTGTCATAGGGGATTTCTGGAACTGCATTTTTCTCTCTGTGACGTCGGATTATTATCTGCTATCATCCCAGAGAAATGCTGTTAGATTCTGGCAATTTTTGTCTCTGTTGAAATCCCTAAACTTAAACATGTAACCAACTAATGGTTCCACTCATCCCATCATCGAGCTGTTTATCTCATAGATTTATGAGATATATACACCTATGTTCATGTTATGCATTTTTCTTGTCCCATCTTCTTTTTTCCTTACTTGCGGTGACCAGAGTATTCATTTCCTGACTTTGTGTGTGTCTGTCTGTGTGCAACTTTGATCCCAAGACGTTGTGACATAGTAGTGGTCAGAAGTGGAATACTGTTTTATATACCAAATTTTAAAGTTTAAATGTGAAACGAGCTTATTTCCTTTTTACTTAGAAGACCTATGTAAGCAATTCCAAAAACAGTCAGCGAGGGAAAATCCTATGTGCATATGTGAAAATGTGTTTAAGCTCAGGGAATTTAAGCAGCTTTCTTGGCACAGGTGAATTGAAGGAAATCATAAAAAAATAAATCTAAGACATTGTTAATTGTAAAGTTTTGCTACATTGAGATATTTGGAGGAAATTGTTTTGTGTCTTTTTAGATGAATGGAATTAGTAGACTTTAAAACTCCCAAGTGAACATAAAGGCTTTTATTTAAAAGGCTAAAATTGCATCATTTATTTCCTGCTCCTCCAAGGTTTTTCCAAAGTCAAGAATAATTATAGATCGGTGAGAGGGTGGCAGAACCTGTGGTCCTGTCTCAGAGTGGGTAGGACTGAGAGACCGAGAGGCTTACTCTGGGTTTACGACTACATTTTTATGAGCTTTTATTCCTTTGGGTCCCCAGTGGAGAAAGGTGTCAGGCAACATAGAGCCATGGCGTAGCGCTGGGGACACGCAAGGCTGTTGGCCGGAGCGAGTTGGAAAGGCTTTGCAGTCCCCGTTGCTCAGTGACTCGATACATGAGACAGCTATTCTTTTGGGGTTGTTATGGTTTATGTTGTGAAGAGATTTAACCGGGGCTACGTTTTGCTTTCTTTTGAGCAGCTGAGCCCCCTATGGGGGTTGGCAGGCAGCAGAGAGGACCTTTTCAAGGTGTTCGTGTGAAGAACTCGGTGAAGGAGCTCCTGTTGCACATCCGAAGTCATAAACAGAAGGCTTCTGGCCAAGCCGTGGATGACTTTAAGGTGACCCTGTTTTTTTGTTTGGAGTGGGGTGGCGGGGAGGGGTCGGAGTTATTGTCCTCCGCGGACCTAGGTGTAGTAAGTCACTTGCAGTTTTTTGTCGATGGCAAAGCCCGTCGAACAGAGGCCATATTGATCTTGTTATCTGGGGTGTTCCTATGACTTAGCTTAGTGCTAGGCACCTGGTAGGTGTGCAAGGGAAACTTGATGAATGAATAAACGGAGGCAAGTTAGGGGCAAGGGAGTAAATAGGGTTTGATTGGAACGGAACATTTCAACTAGAAAGGGAAACATCAAATGGCCTTATTAGTTTTATCTTGACCTGTGTTGAACTAAGGGGAAAGTGAAAATGGGGGCGTTGCAAGATGGAATGAAAATTGAGATGGAAAATAAATACTGATAGAATAACCATATCAAGAGATTTATGGTGAGCCATCTAACGTGGTGGAGATAAGCCTAGTTACTGATGAATGTTAAGCAGGAAATTATTTTTTATGCCCTTAATTGGAAACTTTTTTTCCTTATAGACACAAGGTGTGAACATAGAACAGTTCACAGGTAAGAGTTACGTCTGTTCATAATTTTATGGAGGCTTTGGAGTAAAATGATTTAGTTTGATAATGGGTAAAATTTGTAAGGTGAAATAATCACAGATTCCATCTTCCTTTCTGGAGTGTAGAGTTGAAGAACACAGTAGCATATAGTGGGAAAAGGAAAGGGCCTGATTTGTTGTCTGATGGACCAGTCTGCAAAAGACCATCTCTGTTGCATACCCAATTTTTGGTAAGTTTTAAAAGGTGAATTTTCCTCCGAACGCCCTGGAACTTCTTCCTGGAATAATTTTAGAAGGAAGTGAGTGTGCAACTTGCTCTCTCTTCCTTTCCAGACACCACCTCAAACACCCACGCCCGTGGAGAGCATGGAAGATGTCCATCACAGTGAGCCCAGACAGGACCCCAGTGCCGACCTGCTTCAGAACATTATAAACATTAAGAATGAATGCAGCCCTGTTTCCCTGAACACAGTCCAAGTGAGCTGGATGAGCCCCGTGGTGGTCCCTCAGAGCTCTCCCCAAGAGCCGTGTCAGGACTTCCATGGAGGGCAGGTCTTCCACCTGCCTCAGAAATATCAACCGTTCCAAGTCAGTAGCTCCCCACAGATGATGGACCAGGCTTCCCTGTACCAGTATTCTCCACAGAACCAGAACGTCGAGCAGCCACCGCACTACACCCACAGCCCGGCCCTGGAATACAGTCCCTATTCCAGAGCCTCCCAGTCCCCCAGCTTTGAACTCGACCTCTTTGATGGTCAGGCACCACAGTTCTGCACCAACCAGAGTTTTGCTTCCCTTCTCAGTAGTCATGAGGAATCTGAGACTGTTGCGAATCCCATTCAGACTTCCTCCAATGTCCAGCCACACAGCGACGCTCACCTGCAGAGCTTCGGCTTGATGCCCAACAGCGCCTGTGAGGCCGTCGGGGGGCACGGAGTAGCCTCTACCTCTGTAAGCACCTCGTTGCCCTTTCCAAACATCACCGGAAGTCCAATGAGCACCACACAGCTAGGGAAGTCATTTTTTCAGTGGCAAGTAGAGCAGGAAGAAAGCAAATTGGCAAATATTTCCCAAGACCAATTTCTTTCCAAGGATGCAGATGGTGACACGTGAGTATTCTTTCATCTTGTAAACTTAATTAGGCAAACCACACTGGCTGGACATAGTGGGCATAAGATTGTCTAGGGCATACCAAGTTATATCTTGGTTAGCGGTTGGCTAACCAAGTTGACTAGTGTAGGCAGAAACTGCTACTTAATTATAGCTAATAGTTCCAGAAAGAGTTTTCCTTTTTTTCATTTTTTTGGCTGAACAAATGACCTGTTCTAAATTAATAAAAGTATATGTGTCTTCCTGTATAATTGGCTTTGGAAGACCATCCTAGACTATGTCTGTAGAGTAGAAACAATGAGAACATGATTAAGCATAAACTGTGAGTTGATTTGTAGGTTGATCCTAATCTGTCCTGATGTCTTTGTGGCCTCTGGCAAGTTATTCAACCTCTCTATTCCTCAGTTTCTTGACATGTAAAATGACCATGCCTCCCTCAGATGATTTTTGTGAGTATTAAAAATAATAGATCTAAAGCGATCAGCATGGTGCCAGACAGCTGTCTTTCTCTTCTTGTTTCTGCTAGCCTAACTCATCCTGTTGCAACTGGGATGTATTATCAATCTAGCAGAAAAGACAAATTATACTCTGCAGTGTTTCATTTGACTGCACCATTATATCAAAAAGAGGGCTAAAGGAAGTTTGGTTGGTTGGTTTTTTTTTTTTTTTTTGTTAAAGATACACTTAGTGAAATCAGAAGGGATTGACCTCTTTTCCTTTCTTGTTTTCCAGCTTCCTTCACATTGCTGTTGCCCAAGGGAGAAGGGCTCTTTCCTATGTTCTCGCAAGAAAGATGAATGCGCTTCACATGCTGGATATTAAAGAGCACAATGGACAGGTGAGGATCCCAACGGAGTCTGAAATGGCAAAGATGGGGTCATGGCAAAGTGAATGGCACATATGTAGATCATCTCAGAGCTCAAGATCAAGAGGCTTTAGTTAATATTAACTTTGAGATGTTGACTTTTTGCCACCATCAACCCTGAGGTTATTAACGTTAACTTTGTAGTTATTTGACCAAAGACTGAGTATAATAAAGCTGCACCCTAAGCTTATTTTAGTTTCCTTGTACTGCAGTATCTGATTGCTTATTAATAGGATTTATTTTCTCTACATGGGTGTTTCCCTTAGTCATAGTTTAGTTTCATATTCCTTGTTATGGTAACGTTAATGTTTAAAAACATGTTTTTTTCCTCCCCCCGGGTGCTCACAGAGTGCCTTTCAGGTGGCAGTGGCTGCCAATCAGCATCTCATTGTGCAGGATCTGGTGAACCTTGGGGCCCAAGTGAACACCACAGACTGCTGGGGAAGAACACCTCTGCACGTTTGTGCTGAGAAGGGCCACTCCCAGGTGCTCCAGGTAAGAGGCTTCCATCATTACAGGCTAAAGATATGAGAAGCCAGATGTAGGTTACCTGTTGCAGTATCTATTCTGAGTTACATTTCTTGGGATTATAATAAAGTATGTGTGTAGCTTGTCTCTCTCACAGATGTCTGTTTTAAAATTTTGCAGGCAATTCAGAAGGGAGCAGTGAGGAGCAATCAGTTTGTGGATCTTGAGGCAACTAACTATGATGGTAAGCAACGGAAACTTCATTAGGTAAAGAACCATTTAGAGAGTGGGGCATAGGAGTTCTAAGGGTACTTACTAAGTATCATATCTAAGAGGGAATATTCAGATTGCTTTGCTGGTTCTTGTAGAGCCCATTTGTAAGTAAAATTAGAAACTATCCTCAAGGTTTGTCATTAAAGAGGGACCACAAGACTTGATGGGATTTTTGACCACTGCTTTATTATGCTTTTCTTCCAGGCCTGACTCCCCTTCATTGTGCAGTCATGGCCCACAACGCTGTGGTCCACGAGCTCCAGATAAATCAACAACCACATTCCCCTGAAGTTCAGGAGCTTTTACTGAAGAATAAGAGTCTGGTTGACACCATTAAGTGTCTGATTCAAATGGGAGCAGCCGTGGAAGCAAAGGTAAATTCATAGAAAAGGTTTGAGTTGGAGTAGGGGAGAACAGGGGTAACAGCAAAAGACCTTGCTGCCAAGTACAGATGGAAACTTCTTTATTTTTTTCTTTTTTTTTAAAAGGATTAATGGAGTAGCAATGAGTGGATAGTTAAGAAGCTTAGATTTTAAAAGATCATTTCATCTCCTTTCTTGATTTCCTTTAATCCATGGATTATGAACCAAAAGATCGTTTACGTGTCAAGTAAATTTGTCTTTGTTTGAAAGGAAGAGAAAATGCTTGAAACGAATATTGTCATTCTGGCTTCCATTTTCATACACTGAGAATATTGGTAGTGCTTTTTGTAAGGGTTTCTTCATTATTGTAAGATCTGGACTTGATCTTCTGTTTTTTAAACTGGAAAGTATTTTATTCTTTTAATATTTGGGCTTTATTTACTGAGAATCTTTGGGGGGAAAATGCTGAAGTCAAAAACCACTTGGACCCCTAAGGGCTTACTGTCTAATAAAAGAGGGGAAAGAGACAGCTAAATATAACTCTGGGGGTTAGTCTACCTTTGTATTCAGAGTGGCCATAAAATGTAGAGACATAAACGACATTTTTTTATCATGTATAAACCATATGTTACAATACATGATAAAAAAATGTCGTTTATGTCTCTACATTTTATGGCCACTCTGAATACAAAGGTAGATTGTGATAAGAGGCATGCAGGCGAATGAATAGGGAATTTAAGAGGAATAAAAGATTCCATTTAGCTTGGGATTAAGGAAGGCTTTGTGGGGAAGGGAGCATTCAAAGTGACTCTCCAAGGTAGCTTCTGACATTTAAGAGACTGTGTGAAAAGTGTATTCTAAGGCCTCGAATCTGGATTTTCATGTTTTTTTTTTCCTCTTGCCTTTGACAAGGATCGTAAAAGTGGCCGCACAGCCCTGCATTTGGCTGCTGAAGAAGCAAATCTGGAACTCATTCGCCTCTTCTTGGAGCTGCCCAGCTGCCTGTCTTTTGTGAATGCGAAGGTACTTACAGAAAGCTTCAATAACCGAACCAGAGTTGCAATGACCTTTACACCTTCTTCAGGTTGTTGGGCTCCTTTCATGAAGTCTCCCTCCCTGATGACTGTTATTTCACTTCTTTGTCTTCAGGCTTACAATGGAAACACTGCCCTCCATGTTGCTGCCAGCCTGCAGTATCGGGTGACACAGTTGGACGCAGTTCGTCTGTTGATGAGGAAGGGAGCAGACCCAAGTACTCGGAACCTGGAGAACGAACAGCCAGTGCATTTGGTTCCCGATGGCCCTGTGGGAGAACAGGTGAGGGTTATGGGAGGGAGAGGAAATACTTTAAGCCCCCAATCAAAAACATCAAGGGAGATGAGGTTGTATGGGGCTCAGGCCAGCTGGTGCTCTTCAGATGGGCTCTGTCAGTGTCTGTGTCTCACAGAAATTGTTTTGTTTCCAAAAAAAGACTAAGAAATTGGAGGGTTTATCCCTGGACCTCAAATGGTCAAGGGTCCATCAGACCTCTTGCTTTGGCCTCCCCAAGTGCTGAGATTACAAGCGTGAGCCACCGTGCCTGGCCATATCATGTAATCATTACAAAAAAATCTTGCAGTATTAAATAAGATTCAGCTGATAAGATTGATATAGTTACTGATAATGATGGTTCCAGGGACCATCATTTTTAGTAACTAAGCCCAGAATTTGCTTCCACTTAAATCGTTTGTGGTGTGCGGTCATCTAACTCTGTTCTCAGGGATTATTGAGATATTGGCCATTTGACTCCTCACAGAATGTTCTCAGATGACTCTCCTTTTTGCTTTTGTATTTTGTGTGTATGTGCGTCGGGCAGAGAGAAGGTCTTTTTCCTTACTTTTATTGTGTGTCCTTCTAGCAGCTATCAGTCGTATCCCCGACCCCAAGCTTCTTCTAAATTGTTCCTTCTTATCTGTTGTGGGCTGAGGGACAGATGATAAAGTTTGTCAGACTGAGGTGTAAAATCAATCACATGGCTCTGAATGAGCCTGGGGTCTTTTCTGTGATCCATGTTTCACACTTGGCTGTCATGACAGCTATTTTAACTCGAAGGCTATTAAGGATTTACTTGTGCGTGAATAGATGGGTTTTGTGTTCTTGTTAGTTGAGGTTGACTTCAAGATAACAGATATAATATACCATAATTACTGCCTCGTATTAAATGTTCTCACAGATAGCAGGAGTAAAGATTAGGAAAGGACTATAGGTCCTAGTTAAGTTTTGGAGATTTTCAGCGTCAGATAATTTTCTTATTTTATTTTATTCTAAAGACAGATAATTTTTAAGGGAGATGTTTTTCTTGCACACAAAAATTGATAAAGGAGATCTGAAATAAGCGTATATCAGAAAGCAACAAAATGCCATTTTTTGACCATTAAAAACAAACCTCACAAGTCTTTTTATTTCTCTTTCAGATCCGACGTATCCTGAAGGGAAAGTCCATTCAGCAAAGAGCTCCGCCCTATTAGCCCCATTAACTTGGAGCCTGGTCAGCAACACTCACTGTCAGTTAGGCAGTCCCGATGTATCTGTACATAGACCATTTGCCCTGTATTGGCAAATGTAAGTTGTTTCTATGAAACAAACCTATTTAGTTCACTATTATATAGTGGGTTATATTAAAGGAAAAGAAGAAAAATATCTAATTTCTCATGGCAGATTTGCATATTTCATACCCAGGTATCTGGGATCTAGACATCTGAATTTGATCTGAGTATAAAATTGCCTTCAATGAACAGTAGCTTTTGGGTAGGAAAAGACTTTGATTTGTGGCATAAGACTTTGCTCATAGAGCTGTTGCCAGCTTCAAAGCAGGTAAATTGTAAAGATTCCTTTAAGAAAAATAAGAGCCTTTGAAAGGAAACAAGTAAATATAGTGCTGAGGCTTGGTTTGGCCTGAGGCAGTACCTGCAGTTATTGGTGTTAGAAAGTCTCTAGTCATTGGACTAGATGAAAGGTGTCCATGGTTAGAATTTGATCTTTGCAAACTGTGTATAATTGTTATTTTTTATCTCTGAATATATTGTACATATTTGGTCATTAACATGGTCATGTTTTAACTGTGTAAGTCAAAATAGAAAGGAACAAGTGAAATTGTCACTATTTTAAACATTTTTACACACTTAAATGAGCTGTTATTGTGTAATTCCCGAGTAAAGTCTTTGTAGATAAAGCAGATGGGGAGTTATTCCTTTAGTGGCTGAAAGAGCTATGTTTAAATCGTAAATGTGCCTTTTCTCATGCACTGAAATAAGACATGTTACCCGTAGGGAATTGCATGCTCTTGCAGAGAACACCTCCTTACGGCTTACCCTCTAGAATTTGTAGTTTATGTGTTCTGCTGAAATTTTTGTTTTTTATCTTTATAGAGGCAACAAAAAGTCAATATTGAAACATGTCTTCCTGTTTTCTGTTGTCAGATAATGATAATGTGCCATGATGTTTCATATAACAGTTCGGAAAAATGTTTAACATTAATTCTGTTTTGCTTAATATTATTTTGCTTACCTCTGGCATGCCTGAGGGACATATTTGGCTTTAATTGCACACTAATTTTTTGTAAGAAATTTGACTCATTAAAAACTTTTTTTAAAAATGAGAAGTTTCATAAGTGATTGACTAACTTAACATTTTTGTAAATAAACACTTAAATTATTTTTAAAAAGATGCTCTTAGAATTGATCACATTGTTTGACCCGGAATGTCTTGTGGTCAAGCTAGTTATAGTCACCAATACATTTACACTGAAAAATCTCATGCATGGTTTTAAAGAAACATTAATTCACTCATAGTATTTGTCTTAGGAATGTACATTTTCTTTTCCCGGGGCCTTATTTATATTTCTGTGGGTAGAAAAAGTACCATTAATGATTACTCTAACCTTTAAATTAGTTGATATATTTTAATTTGGATTTTTTAAATACCATGTTTCCTGAAGGAATACGAGATTTAACACCAACATCTGTTTGCTAAGTTAATTAGTAGAGGTTTGTTAGGTTATGAAATATCATGGAAATTTAGTAGATACTGTTGATCATTCAGAAGGTCATATGCAAAAAAAGCAACATGGGAGCAGTGAACATAGGAAAAACAGTTTGGAGATGTCCAGGATGGTCCTGGGGGTATAAACCTGGGAGCAGTATGAAGGGGAATTCTTCCTTTTCCCAACATGCCATTTTGACTTGTGTGAGAACAAACATATCAACATCCCCGTCAACATTAGTCATTCCAATTACTACACTTATATCCTAATTCTTAACTTATAGCCTCCTTGGGAGTCTGGTGAAAGCTACAAATCCTTTCCCTGGAAAAATGCACATATGTGTATACACACGAACACTTTACAAAATCAGAGGCTTTGCAGCCCTCAGAAGATCATGAGTCAGGTTAAGAATCTACTTTAGTTCCACTTCTGTACATCAGATATGATTTTATTCCTTCATATAAATGTAATCTTAAGAGTAATTCACTTTACAAATGCAACCTGATAACCAGAACAGTAGAAATGACGTACGCCCCCTGAACACAGCTATACAGTGAGCCATTCCCAAATGAGTTTGTATGTTCTCTCCTAATTCATCATTTGAACCGATGTCTAGCAAGCATATTTGTGTATATGTGCAAAGATGTATTCTAGCTAGTATGAAGCCAAGACTTATATTTCTTAGCCTTAAGGGTATTTATGTGAGAGACATGGCATGCCCTGTATTAGGCAGACCATGTTAAATGCCGTTGAAAAAAGGAAGACATATCATAGATAGTCAGAAGAGAAATTTCTATCTTACTGTGGAGGAATCAAGGGAGAGCTTGAAAAAAAAGTTTTAGATTCAGGGAGTAAACATGTATGTTTGTTACATGGACGTAATATATAGTGGTGGGGATTGAGTCTCAGGTAACCCATTCTCCAGGTACTGAACATTGTGCCCCAAATACCACAAAAACAATTGCAACTAAAACTAGAATAGACAAATGGGACTTAATTAAACTAGGAAGTTTCTACACAGCAAAAGGAACAATCAACAGAGTGACCAGAAAACCTACTGAATGGAAGAAAGTATTTGAAAATTACACCTCAGTCAGAGGGCTAGTATCCAGAATCTATAAGGTAGAGCATTTGAGCTGCATCTTCAGAATAGGTGATTTGGGTGTTCATAGAAAAGGAGGAGTGGCAGGTGAAACAAACAAAACAACATGAACCAAGGCACAGTGTTTTGAGGGAACAGCAGGGGGTTTCAATGTAGTTTGGTTAGAATCTGGCACAGCCAATATGTTTCAGCTGGTGTTCCCCCTCTGCTTGGTAATATTCTCATGAGTATCACATTGAGAAGGATCCTCTGGCTTTTGAGGGGCTTGGCAGGAGAGGACACTGTGACTGATTACTGATATCTGTCACAGAGGTGTGGGAAATGGTTCCTAATGGAATACGCCTCAAAGAATGAGCCTCACAGAAGCCAAGTGTATATGCTCATTGCAACCTCAGTGCCTAACACAGCGTCTGGCAATGAAGGAGCTCAGAAGACGCTGGCTAAATGAGTAAATGAATATATGCCAATCCTGACTGGGGTCACTGGTTTTTGAGGGGAGCTGGTGAATTTATTTATTATGTATTTATTTATTTTGAATTGGAGTCTCTGTCACCCAGGCTGGAGTGCAGTGGCACAATCACAGCTAACTGTAGCCTCAACTCCCTGGGTTCAGATGATCCTTTTGCCTCAACCTCCCAAGTAGCTGGGACTGAAGGTGCATGCCACCACACCTGGCTAATTTTTTTTTTGTTTTTTTTTTGAGTAGAGATGAGGTCTAACTATGTTGCCCAGGCTTGTTTTGAACTGAACTCCTAGGCTCAAGCAATTCTTCTGACTTGGCCTCCCAAAGTGCTGGGATTATAGGCACGAGCCACCACGCCTAGTCGGAGGTGATATTTTGAACCAGAGTTATACTATTAAATACTAATGAATTAATGACTGTCATGGTTCTGAACTGAATTCTGCCCTAAGATTTTACAGTGACAATGATGGCATGTTAATAAAAATGAGCATAGTTAAATGCATTTAAAAAAAAAAAACAGGCATTCCTCTCTGTAAGGGACTAATTTTAGTATCAGTCTGGTGTTTATTAAGAAAACCTAAGATTTGGTTAGAGACCAAATCTTCCAGCTCTGGTTGTTAGTCAAATCAGTAACATTTCATATCCTTTCTGTATTTTTACTTAATCAGGATTGGAGAATTTCCTCAAACTCCTTAAATGTTTAACAAAGTCATCTTCTTAAGCACTTTAGGAGACTGAGGCAAAAGAATTGCTTGAGCTCAAGACTGAGGCTATAGTGAGCTATGATTGCATCACCACTCTAGCCTGGGCAACAGAGCGAGAACCTAAAAAAAAAAAAAAAAGCTTATTACCTCTTAATCAGAGTGGAGAATTTTCTCAAACTCCTTAAACAATTAACACGTCATCTTCATAGGCATAGTGCCATGATCTCCATCTTCTGATAACCTCAGTTGTTTACTGTTGAACATGATCACAAGGAGACATCAGCTTCAACCACTGGCTAGGTTCCTCTGAGATCAGGCCTGGGTACAAGGTTAGCGACTAGTTATAATCATGCTGCTGGGATTAGCCCTTGAGAGAAGGAGCGGGACTGTCTCATTCATCCTCAGAGGCCCTGCACCTGTAGTGGTATCTGACACACAGTAGACATTCAATAAATTGTTCTTAAATTGAATTTAATTTTATGACTCTTTTAAATTTATTCTTTCTTGGTATATTTTATACTTCAATGCATAAACATTTTATCATTCACATGCAGTTTATGACTAAAACCAGAAGTACTTTTATGCTTCAACAATATGAGGGGGGACCCCCCAAAAATGCAAAATTTATTTATTAAAAAAAGTTCGTTTATTTCTTACATGTTTAAACTTCAGTCACCTTCAAAGTACTCTCTGTTTGATGCAATTCACCTATCTAGGTGTTTTTTCCACTGCTCAAAACAGTTTTTGAACTTGTTAATTTTGATGCCTTTTAGTGATTCTGCCATTTTTTGTTTCACCTCTTCCGCATTGGCAAAATGTTTCCCTTTGAGGACTTTCTAATTCAGGGAGACCAAAAAAAGTTGCCTGGAGTGAGATCAGGTGAATAGGAAGCATGGAGCACAGGGGTTATATTGTTTTTGGTCAAAAACTGCTGAACGCTCAGCACAGCATGGGCAGGTAGGTTTGTAAATCACCCATCATGAAATGGGCAAAAAAAAAAAAGAAAGCATCTCAAGAAAAAAAAAGAAAATTCACTGAAGCTGAATGTAGCCTTGCACAACAATGCTAGCTGGTACACTGATGCTGATGAATTCCTAGAACACTTAGTGAGGGAAGCCTGTACTACAAGGCGCTTGCCTTCGAAAAGATAATTTCTTTTTTTTTTTTGGTCCCCATCCCTCCTACACCAATTCAGTTTTCACTTTATTTTCTCAGTCCCCTCATTCCACCTTTGGAGTCTGCACAGACCCAGAGACACTGCATAGATGGTACATTTCCAGGACGAGTAAAATTGTAGATTCCTCTCAAAGTGTGCCACGTTTTCTTATTTCTCTCTTTGTCCTCCAGCCAGTGCTTCCTGCTCCCTCCATCACACCACTCCCCTGTCAGCCCCAGAGAATTTTGGGATGAGAAGAGCCAGATAATTAAGCTGCTGAACGCCCTAGGCCCAAGGTCTCAGGCTCTGGTGGACACCAGTGTCTTTTGTGACACTCACTAAACATGCATATGCCAAGGTCCCACCCCAGACCCTGAATGGGAATCTCTAGGGTTTTCAGGACTTCTCTCAGGAGTACATGAAGATGATTCTGCTGCAGTTTTAGTCTGAGTTAATTAGGAAGTGCAGACTTTGGAGCATCACTGTGGTTGGGCAGTAGCCATATGATGGTCACAGAATAGGTTGCTAGAATGTCCATGGAGAAGCAGTAGCAACAGACACATGCCTGCAGTGTGCCAGGCACGTTGGATCCTGAGGTATAAGACACTAGCTTGGAAGATGCAATTGTGAGTCACCTCATCTGTTTTTCTGCTTTCAGAAAACACTTCTTTAAGTTCGTTCTTGTTTTTAAGTTTCCCAGGTATATCAGTTTCCTAGGACTGTGTAACAACCAAAACCTTGAGGCTTGAACTAGAGAAATCCATTCTCTCATAGTTCTGGAGGCCAGAATTCTGAAATCGAGGTCTTGGCTAAACCATACTCCCTCCTATGGTTCTGGGGTTGGGGGGGGAGGTCTCCTTCCCTGCCTATTCCAGCTGCTGGTGACTCCAGGTGTTCCTTGGCTGGTGATAGTATAACTCCAATCTCTGCTTCTGTCTTCATAGGACCGTCTCCTCTCCCTGTATCTTCTCTGTGTATCTCTTACGAGGACACTTGTCATTGGATTCAGGGCCCAGCTGAACAATCCAGGATGACTTGCTCTCAAGATTCTTAATTACTTGCACAAAGACCTTTTTTCCAAATGAGGTCATAGTCATAGGTTCTGAGGATTAGGATGTGGACATATATTTGTAGGGAACTTCATTTAACCCACTGCATCAAGGACATCTCTCATAAAATGATTAAGATGAATTCCTTTTTTAAAATGATTTTATCATGATCAGAACACTTAACATGAACTCTATCTTTTAAACAAAATTTTAAGTGTGCAATACAGGATTAACTATAAGGACCATGTTGCACAGATCTCTGAAGCTTATAAGATGAATCTTTTCAAATAATACTGTAGTCTGTCTTCAGAATCTTCGAGCACCTTTTATATATAATTGGTCTACTATATAGTACAATATCTCCATTACATTTATTAGTTGTAATACTTGGCAATGACTCATTTACCACTGATAAACTTTTACAGATACAATGAACATAATTGTTAAGCTGTAATCTAAAAATTATTATAACGATTAAAAGAGCATTAAGTATTTTCCACTTACAACAAAGGTTGCATAATTATCATCAGTTATTCTGTTCTTTGGTGAAAAAACCTGCCACTCTTTACCTTGGACCACACTACCTGGAGTTGCCCATGCAGAAAGCAACATGATCACAAATTAAATGACTGTGCTTTGGGGTACCTGACCTTGCGATGATAACGGCAGAGTAAACTGCATGTGTTTAAAAGTGAAGGGCTGCTGGGGGTGGGGGGAGAGGGGTGGGGTTGGCAGTAGTGGGAAACTGCGGGGGGGTGGGAGGCGGGCATACCTCATCAGCAAGGGTACCTGCCTAACGAACATTTGTATACCTATACCTGAATTGTACCCCACATCTTTAAATGAAAAGATTTAAAAATGAAAAAAAAAAAAGAAGGGCCATCAGGGCGGTAGCTCACATCTGTAATCCCTGCACTTTGGGAGACTGAGGCAAAAGGATTGCTTGAGTCCAAGAGTTTGAGGTTACAGTGAGCAGTGATTACATCATGACACTCTAGCCTGGGCAACAGAGCAAGACCCTTAAAAAAAAAAAGTGAAGGGCTAACTTGAGGAAATCCATAGTTTCAGACAATAAATAATGATTCCACTTTGCCAAAACGCCATTAAAATATATTGTTTTAGATCTAGAGATTACTTTTTTTAAGTGATAAGATTCTGGCCTTTGCTGTGAAAGTAGAGATTCTAGCAGTACTTGGATCCAGCATGCGTTTCCCTTGGAACACCATAGTACCTTCAGGCATGACAGTAGGGACAAGTTTCAGAATGTGACGCAATATTAGACACCTTAGCTGAACTGATTTGGGGTTTAAGGTTGAAGTCACTATTTGTTTGATCAATTCATGGTAACTGAATTCACATGGCCCGCTCTAACTGTTTGCAGCCAAACATCTCTCAGGTCGGACTTACATTTCGCATGCTTGTGTAAGAGTGTGGTGTACTTCCTGATTGGCCTTCATGAAAGCCCTAGGTGTCAACTGACCCGGAGTGAACCGCTCCTTTCTCCCTGCACTGGATGGTAAGTTGGGCATCTGTCTCAGGGGAGCCAGCCAACGAGAGCCTCCTTTCCGATTGGCTTCCAAGTTTTTTAATTTTTATTTTTACATTGGATATCACTTGTCATTTGTCTTTAAGAGGTATTCCTTCAGGAATGTTTTATCTATCTATCTATCTATCTATCTGTCTGTCTGTCTGTCTGTCTGTCTGTCTGTCTATCTATCTATCTATCTATCTATCCATCTATCTATCTATCTGAGTCCAGGTCTCTGTCAACCAGACTGAAGTGCATTGGTACCATCTAGGCTCACAGCAGTCTTGACTTCCCGGGCTCAGGCAATTTTTCCGCCTAAGTCTCCCGAGTAGCTGGGATGACAGGTACATGCCATCACGCCTGGCTAAAGTTTTGATTTTTTTTGTAGAGATAAGGTCTCATTGTATTGCTTAGGCTGGTCTCCAACTCCTGGGCTCAAGTGATTCTCCCCCCTCGGCCTTCCAAAGTGCTGGGAACCACCATGCCCGGCCTGGGAATTTGTTTAAAAATTTCAAAATGTTCTCCTTTTTTAGGCTCTTGCAGGTATGGAGATGAGAGTTGCCTACCTTCAGGATATTGATTTTGTCTGGTGTAAATTCTGTGTATCTAAAGAAAGCTTAAAAGGCATCACTTGGGAAAACAAGTAAACATTTGGATGGTGCCTCTACCTAAAAGATTCCTGTAAAAAAAATTTAAAGGATAAATTTTTGAGCTCAACTTGTAGAAAACCTTAAATATAATATACTATATTACCTTGATTAAAAGAAAAAATATCTAGAGGCTCCTCAAAGACCCCAAAATAATTTTTTGTATAGACCAAATAAGGCTATATTTTAAGCCAGATTTTTTCCAAACAGACCTAAACTGGGTGAGAAACTGTCCAGTTTTTTCATGCAGTGTAATAGACAGAGAAAGAGGTATATGGAGAAAAATTTCACTTATACAGATTATTTATTTCCATACACACTCCAATCATACAGACTAATGGGGTACATCATATAAAGTACAGGAATTTATAGACGGTTGATAGATTTTTATGATATTATTCTATTTCCCAGGCTATCTAAATCACTCAGTTTTGTTTCTTCCCTCAGGTAAAGTTATATTAAATCTGTTATCAAGGTCAAACGTGTGTTAAATTAATTTTTTTCTATTTTCTTTGCCACCACTCACATCTACATTTTCAAGATCTCATTCCTGGATTACTACAAAGACTTAAAAATAAAAACTCTTTTTTTTTTTTGAATTGGCATCTCATTTTGTCACCCAGGCTGGAGTGCAGTGGCATGCTCATGGCCACCCCACTGAGCTCAGGCGATCCTTCCACCTCAGCCTTCCAAGTAGCGGGAACTACAGGTGCACACTACCACACTTGGCTAATTTTTTTGATTTATTGTAGAGATGGGTCTCACCAAGTTGCTCAGGCTGATCTCGAACTGCTGGGCTCAGGCAATACTCTCGCCTCGGCCTCCCAAAATGCAGGGATTACAGGTTTGAGTTACTGCACCTGGCCAAACCCTGACTTTTTATTGGAAATACTCCAACACACACGGAAGTAGGGAGAATAGTATAATTGAACCCCCATGTACCTATCATGAAGCTTCATCAGTTATAAACATTTTGCCATTCTTGTTTATTCCCCCCTATATATTTTTTTCTAGAATTAGTTAAAGCCCACTCCAAGCACCACAGAATGTCAGTATACGAAGGGAGACTCCCCCCGCAAAACCTGGAATTTATTTATTAAAAAATGTGTATTTATTCCTACATGTTTAAACTTCAGTCACTTTCCAAGTACTCTCCGTTTGATGCAATACACCTTTTGATGTGCTTTTTCCACTGTTCAAAACTTTTTGACCTTGTCAATTTTGATGCCTTTTAGAGTTTCCCCATTTTTTGTTTTTGTTTTACCTCTTCCATATTGGCAAAATGTATTCCTCCGAGGACTTCTTTTCATCCAGAGAAACTAAAAAGAAAGTCTTTTGGGGCGAGATTGGGTGAATAGGGAGGGTGAGACAAGGGGGTCACAAAGTTTTTGGTCAAAAACTGCTGAACATTCAGTGTGGTGTGGACAGGTGTGTTGTCATGGTGGAAGAACCAGTCACCTGGGGACTTTCCTTCCATGACACAGTCTCTCACAATGCTAATTGTAACACTGAAGCCGATGGGTTCCTAGAACACTTACCTAGTGGGACAAGCCTGTACTATAAGGAGGCTCACCCTCCAAAAAGGTAATTCTGGTGGGTTTTTTTTTGGCCTCCTCGTATGTCTCCAACAGATAAATTATTTGTGTCCTCTCTAGTTTTCTAATTATTCTTCCTCCAATCTTCTTGCTTTTCTCACAAATCCAAAAATTTCTGGTAACCTCTTAAAGAAACACAAAAAGGTTTTCCAAGGCTCAGTGCTGCCTATTATATCAAATGCAAACTCTTGTCCTGGTTTACCAAGCCATCTTGACTTGATCTTGACACTGCCCTTCTAATCTTGTCTTCTATTGTTCCCCAACAGACTATGAGATGGGTCTCTTCACTGCTTCAGCTGGTGCCCTATTTATGTCTCTTGCCTCCTCAGACGCCATGGCCCTAGAAAGCCCTGCTTGGGTGCCACTTCCTCTGTGAAGCTTTTTCCACCTCACACTGACCTTTCCCTTCCCTGAATTCCTGGGACTTAAACACAACTCCAACTCCCAGATCTGGTATTTTCTGTCAAATCCTAGTGTTACTTACTACAGTCTGGAAAGTGAGCTCTGAATCACTGACTAGCAGAATTTTCTTTTTAGAAACAACTTTAAAATGTCTAGATGAAGCCGGGCTCGGTGGCTCTGCCTGTAATCCCGCGCCTTGGGAGGCTGAGGTGAGTGGATTGCCCGAGCCCGCGGGTTTGAGACCCGCCTGGGCAGGCGAAACCTCATCTCTACAATAAATCAAAAAAATTAGCCGGGCGTGGTAGCGTGCGCCTGTAATTCCAGCTACTCGGAAGGCTGAGGCGGAAGGATCGCCGGAGCCCAGCAGGTCGAGGCTGCGGTGGCCGAGAGCGGCTACTGCACTCTAGTCTGGGCGACAGAGT
>CAUYQG010016960.1:0-13407 GCA_963574415.1 Tarsius wallacei
TGTAGTTGCAGCTACTTGGAAGGCTGAGGTGGAAGGGTCGCTGGAGCCCAGCAGGTCGAGGCTGTGATGGCCGGGAGCGGCCACTGCACTCTAGTCTGGGAGACAGAGTGAGACTCCAACTCAAAAAAAAAAAAAAGAAAAGAAAAAATATTCAGGAAAAAAAAATACAAAATAGCAATATAAGAATTTTTTAAAATGCAAATTCAAAAATAGCATAACAGCTATTTACCTAGTATTTACATTGTATTAGGTATTATAAGTAATCTAGAAATGATTTTAAGTATACAGGAGGTTGAGAATAGGTTATGTAAATACGATACCATTTTATGTCAGAGACTTGAGCATCCACAGATTTTAGTATCTGCTGGTAGGGAGGAGTGGTCCTGTATCCAGTCCTCCTTGCATACCACAGGATGACTGTATATCCGCCTGTCAAAATCTTTATGGGAGGGGAGAAATGTGGATCTGTGGGGGAGAGAAGCTGTTTTTGTGTGTGTGTGTGTGTGTGTGTGTGTGTGTTGGTAGGAAATGTTAGTGTCCTAAGATTCCTCATAATGTAAGAGCTATAACAGTATAGGAATGTTTAAGATGTATTTTAATACTTGGGAGGCTAAAAAAATACTTGCGAGGCTAACCTTTGAGTAATATTTTTGTTAGGGCTGGCATTGTTAAGGAGTTCAGTTACATATGGGTTTAATTAAACTAAGATTTAATAATTATATAATAGTTCATTTTGTTATGTACTCACCAAGGTAGCAGAGTTGCTTCTCATTCCTGGTAGTTAAAGGAGTCAGATCCTGTGGTATTTTGGAGATGGAGGTGGGATGAAGCAGGCCATTGAATTGGGGGATGTGTTACAGGAAGATGCCTGGTGGTGATGTTGGTAGATGATCAGAGTCCCTGTTTTTAATATAATCTGAGGTCCCTTGTTAAGATCTAGAAAATGTGAGCTCTCCTTCCCCTCCCTTTCCCTTGCTACTCTTTTTTCATGTTTTTTAAAAATAGTATTTTAACTTTTTCACCCCCAGAGCAGCTTCTTAGAAATAGGAATGTATTTTCAGAGTGTTGTACATTTGGAGTTAATATCAAATATTAAATCTGGAAATCCCTAACAGTGGAGATGTGTTATTGAGAGGGAGATTATGTTTGAAATGCTTGGTCTGGACTTTAGAAAGTAATTGCAGCCGGGCTTGGTGGATCAGCCTGTAATCCTGCGGTGAGTGGATTGCCTGAGCCTGTGGGTTCAAGACCCACCTGGGCAACTTGGTGAGATCTCATCTCTACAATAAATCAAAAAATTAGCCAGGCGTGGTAGCGCGCACCTGTAGTTCCAGCTACTTGGAAGGCTGAGGCGGAAGGATCGCCGGAGCCCAGCAAGTCGAGGCTGCGGTGGCCGGGAGCGGCCACTGCACTCCAGTCTGGGCGACAGTGAGACTCCAACTCAAAGAAAAAAAAGAAAGTATTGCTGATGGGGAGTATACTGAGGTATAGAGGGGAGGAGGCAGTTGCAGAGCTTGTATACCACCTTTAGGTATGAGGTGGTTAAAGAAAAGGAGCAGTTGGAAATGAACTGAGCTATAAGGTGAGAGACCTTACAGGATTTACCTCTTCAGTGCTCTAAATGAATAAGTAAAGCATATGAGCCTTGAGTGAAATCCTGCCCTCCCCCCCCCCCCACTTTATTGGTATTCCTTGTCTTCCTTTGTATCGGTTCTGTAGGAAAAATGCCTTTGTGTGTTTGAACCTAGTTGCCGCCTGCCCTCTTTTCCCCACACATCTGTGGTGTTCTGGCATGTTCTTTCTGTACTGAACTACTCTGGTGAAAGATTTTCTCTACGTCTTTATTTGACTTCTAGGAGACAGTAAGACAGGTGTGCTGCTCCTCTGAGTCTTCTGTGGTTCCTTGACAGCTTTCTTTTTACCTTCACAATCCCTGCAACTGAGATACCCAGTTTGTAGGAAGCATAAACTTTGGAAAACCCCTAGTGTTTATGGAGGAAAACTGGAGTGGGGTGACAGCCTTGTTTGGATTTGATGAAAAATTTTTTCTTTTTTAAATTTTGGTCTACATTTTGTCAAAGCTGCTTTCAATCGTTCCCAAATATGACTGCATATGAGGATCACCAGGGGAATCTCTTTAAAAATAGTTTCATAATCTTGCCCTTTTGAGATTCAGGTTTGTTAGGTTGGGTTGAGGCCAGGACTCTGCTTTTTTAAATACTCAGGTGAAAAGAATCTGTTTTCCTAGTGCTTATTCTAAATTTCTGAGTGGTCAGATAACTGTCCTTCGTTCTCTGTACTTTTTGGCAAAGGCAGCTCTCAACAGTTTTAGCTTCCCTCTACTGACTTCTTAACATTTTAGCCAAGCTTTGCATCGCTTATTCTTAAAAGCAGCAGCTTCCTGGCTTTTAAGGGAGGGAGATGGGGACTTTTAATAGAAACTTGGTTTCCGGGGGTCTCAAGTGTGAAGCCTTCATTTCCTCCACCTGCCTTGCTTTGTCCAACAATCAGCCAGAGCAAGACCGAAACGACCTCCTCTGGGGTTGGAGAGGAGTGGGGGCTGGGGAAAGAGCTTGATTTGGACTAGAGAAGGAAAAAGTGATTGGAAGCTAGTGAGTGAGAAGAGTATTTAGTTCCGAGTTGTGTTCTTGCGTTTAAAATCCTGTGAAGATAGGAGATACAATTCTTGGTTGTCTCTAATTCTGGTGTAGCTTTAAAGTTCCTAGCACCCTACTGGCCCTAGAAAGTTGACTCTGATCTCCCAGTTAAAAGAGATTGTTGAGAATAGGTAAGATGGTTTTATTCGGGAGGTCTGTTATGTGTATGTGTGTAGAGAGTGTTGGAGTGTGTCTGCCATATATTTGCAAAGGCGGCATTCTTTCTGCTGGTCTAGTTCTTCACCTTTAGTCTACTTGAGCTTTGTGCATTGATTTTTTTTTTTGTAGCCACTTCATGTTCTGTGGTCTGGCTGGCATAAAGGTGCTCAGGAATAAACATATTTGGATGAATTTCAGAAACTGGGACAGGGAGGTGACAGCTGTGTTTTTAAGCATTGAAGTGTTTCTAAGAGAAAAACCATCAGTTGCTGTCATTCACCTCGAGAGTATGAAATTGGAAGCTCACTTACCCTGGAGTGTTTCATAACCTTTACCTCTGGGAAGTCAAGGCCATGTCATCATTAATCTACCATGGGCCTGAAAGCCTCCAGGCACTGCTTTTCATCCTGCCATTAGTCATGTGGCAGTGAGTTTCTGGAAAGCGACCATAAGGCTCCCTCTTTTCCTTTTTACCACACTACCTTACATTCCCTTAGAAAATCAAACTGGCCTGAGAACTGTTAACATCTTGGTATGTATGGTAAGGGAGCAGTTATTGGTTATTTTTGCAAAAAATGACCATCTTAGCTCACTGTCATTCTCTCTTTTGTCACTCCAGGGAACAGACTGCCGAGGGGAAAAATAGTTGTGGTACCTGAGCTTCCCTGAAATGCCCCTTTCTACTTGTAAGGATATCTGACTGGATTCTTTAGATTGGAATTTCTGCTTCTCATACATAGTATAAGGAGGGATGATGGGTGAGTGAGCTTTTGCACTGACCAGGAACAGTGCCTGGCTTGGTTAATTCTTTTGGTCTGAGAAAATAGTGAGGCTGTTTCTTACTTGAATTCAGTAAAAAATACTCATGTTTTGTGTTCTTTGGAATTACTGAGTTCACATTTCCTAAATATGCCTGGGTTACACTTTGGGTCACTGATGTGTTTCTCCTAGTTTCTTTGTATAATCCAGAGTGGCACTGGTAATAAGATTGAAGAAGGTGAATGCTTTCAACACATAGCCCATGGGGTGCTGATTAAATCAAGTTGGACTCCTCTTGGCAGAGCAAATAACCTTAGCATACAAGCTAGGAGCAGTATTCTTTATTATATTCAGGATAAAATTAGTAAGTTTGGGAAAATGTTCATTGGATCTGAATCTAAAGACACAAAGGTGGGTTTGGAAAAAAAGTTAGAACTCCATTTTGGGTAGGAATATTAATGCTGGTACTTGTTGTAAAAAGGGGGCAGTCACTTTAGAAAACATCTATGGCATTCATCTGCCAATTGTTAACATCTGATCGTTGATTTGGAACTTAATTCCTGGCTACAGTGTATGTGCTGTGGAAATCACTGGCAGGAGTCCTTCATTTCAAATTTCTAATTATAACCTGGTAACTCTTTCCTTTTTTTTTTTTTCCCCCTTCTCTGAGGTATTGAGAAGGAAATAAATCCCATTGCATTTATAGAGGAGTAAGTTCTTAAGGGACCATCAAGACTAGGGAATGAATGGATTAATTTTACAGTGAAAATGCTGTTAAAATGTTGATTGAAACTGACCAGCAGGCAACTCTGTCACTAACTGTACTTCATGTTGCTTTTTTTTTTTTTTAAGTTGGAGTCTTACTCTTGCCCAGGCTAGAGTGCAGTGGCATGCTCCCAGCCACCGCAGCCTCTACCTGCTGGGCTCAGGTGATCCTTCCGCCTCAGCATTCCAAGTAGCCGGAACTACAGGCACGTGCTACCATGCCCAGCTAATCATGTTGCTTTTTAAGCTCTTACCTCTGGTTCTGGATGTTCATCTCCCTTTCTGGATCTCATGTTTCTCTCTCACCTCAATACTTCTGGCCTTTCTTTCTTTTCTAATAGCAGTACAGGTGCTCCTTGACTTACAATGGGGATTGTGCCCTGATAAAAAACCCATCATAAGTCTAGCCAGGCGCGGTGGCTCAAGCCTGTAATCCCAGCACTTTGAGAGACTGAGATGATAAGATGGCCCTAGTCCAGGGTTTTGCGACCAGTTTGGGCAACATGGCAAGACTGCGTCTCCACACTAAATAAAAAAATTAGCTAGGTGTGGTGGTGTACACCTGTCATGCCAGCTACTTGGAAGGCTGAGACGGAAGGATCACCTGAGCCCAGCAGGTTGAGGCTGCAGTGGCCATGAGTGTGCCACTGCACTCCAGCCTGGGCAACAGAGTGAGACTCTGACTCAAAACAAAACAAAAATGCATCATCAGTCTAATATGTATTTAATACACCCAAATTGAGCATCATAGCTTGGCCTAGCCTACCCTAAACGTGCTCAGAATACTCACTTTAGTATATAGTTTGACAAAATCATCAAATACACAGCCTATTCATAATAAAGTATTGAATATCTCATGTAATTTATTGAATACTATATTGAAAGTGAAAAATAGAATGACTGTATGGGTACCTGAAGTGTATTTCCTTTTTTTTTTTTTTTTTGAGTCGGAGTCTCACTCTGTCGCCCAGGCTGGAGTGCAGTGGCATGCTCTCGGCTACCCCAACATCAACTTGCTGGGCTCCGGCGATCCTTCCATGAAGTATTTTCTACTGGATATGTATTGCTTTTGCACCATTATAAAGTTGAAAAATCTTTTAAGCTGCACCATTGTAAGTTGAGGACCGTCTGCATTTTCAAAATTGCTTGTCAGAGACAAGGGCACACATTTGGCTCCAAACTTTATGGCAGCCAATAGGAAGAGGAAAATGTAGTCGCACTGTTGTGAATACAGGGTTCACAAGGTAAAAACTAACAAATTACTTAAGCAAAGCATAATTATTTTGGATCTGGGGAACAGAAAATTTCCCCGTAGTTCCTCAATGCAGTAATGTAAGAAACAATAGCATACATCTTTATGGTAACTCAGTGGTAAATTTATAAGTGTGAGGTTAAGGATCTTTTATCTTATTCATCTCTGTATTCCCAATGCCCAAAACAATGCCTGACCCAAAGTAGACACTCAATAATTTGAAAGACTAGGAAATGAATGAATGAATTTTATGATTAAATGATGTTGAAAATGTTGATTGAAACTGATGTTACATAATTCAGGGAAGGAGATGCCTCAGTGGCCTTAAGTACCTGGGGTTGGGTCTATATAGATAAGAGGTTGGACCCTTGCTCAGTCCCCTCAACTATTACCTTAAATAGGTATCTTCTTTGTAGTCATTAATTATTAGGGTTGATGAAATCAGTAAATCCTAGCAGTCTAGATTTTCAAGGTCCAAGAGAGAGGAAGATAGTTAATAATACCTAGAGAAGACTGTGGTTTTGTCTAGTTACCATTCTGCCACACCCTAAATTTTAATTCTAAGTCTAGTCATCTATTCAATATGTACTCATTTGATCTTGTTGCCTTAGTAATGGCTCTGATTCATGACAACCTTTGGTGATTTCACTCTTATATAGAAGAATCAGTGGCATCATTAGCTTCAAGATTTTGTTGGTGATCTCAGACTTTGTTTCAAGGACTAGGAGAAATATGGCAATGAAAAAAATAGCTAACATTTATTAAATACCTCTTACAGTTCCTATGTGCAAAGTAATCTCACACATAATTTGTATCTTGGAGCAGCCTTGAGTATCTGGTGTTTTTCCTTAGCAGGTATCATTTTCTTTATACTGCCTGAGGATTTTCGAGATATGAAAAGGAAACAAGGAGAGAAGTGAATTTTGAAAAGTTGAGAATGTCTTCTAAAGGGCTGGCTCAGATGGAAATTATCTTTATTCTATAATGGGAGATACCGTGAAAGTGAGGGTATTTGCTTTTTAAATATAGCTCATGCTTTCTGTTCTTATATGGGTGCTCTCTCCTCTTTTGCACAATTGTTTCTCATTTTTATAAATGAGATTTTAAAAAGAAGCTAAAAAGGTAGTTGTTGAGTGCCATGAAGGATATGCAGAAATTACTGGCAGTAGTCAGTTGGCTGACTTGGTGTTTTAAATTTTGAGAAGTGAGAGTATTCAGGAAGTGAAATACATGGATTAGTCTGAACACTCATTGCCTGTGTTTGGTTAGCGAGGACAGGTTTCTCCTCTAGGGTGCAAGTTGTATGTTCTGAGGAGTTTGCATTTGATAGGAAGTAAGGGATTCAAGCACTTCTCTTCCTGCACAGGAATATGCATGAGAAGAAAAAAGGGGTTTTGTTAGCAGTTGCGGGTGTGGGGAAGGGAAGTGGGGGAGGGATGAAGAAGGAAAAGGTTTGCAAATGCATATGACACTGAGCTAGAAGGGTCAGTGCTGCCTGCAGATGCATAGCCCCATTTGTGCACTTGAGCATGGCCTGGGGGAGCATTGGCCTGATGAATGCAGAGAGAGATGCGTTTTTTGATCGAGGTAATTTCCCTCAGATGGGTCTCGCCATCCCATGAATCAAAACCTGTCAGCAAGGAGCTAAAGATGGAGTGAAGTTTATTGTACATTTGTTTCCATGCGACACCGTCACGCTAGATGGGTCAGTGAGAGAGATCATTAGAACTGTGTTGATTTACTGGGCCTGGTTGTGCACTTTCCCTGCAGGGCAAGGAGGAAGAGGCTTTAAGAGGGGAGCTGAGGGGTACTGGGGTGGGGAGGGAAGGACTGGCTATTTGTGTGAGTTGAAGGAGGCTGCATTGTCACCCCCCCCCCCCATTCCCTGGTGGATTTAGAGCAGATGTTCTGCCTGGATCTCCAGGAGAGGCACCAAAGATCTTAATACAAAGGGCAGCTCACCAGGAATTCTCTGACACTAGTCTTAGCGGCTAGAGGAGTATATCGCCCCATCCTTCTTTTCCTGTTCCCCCTCCTTAACTCACCTTTGAGCACAAAAGAAAACACAGGAATTAATTAATTAAATTGTAAATTAATTCATTTAGAATCCAAACTGCCCTTTTCAGGATGTGGCAAAATAAAGGACCATGAAGAGGCGAGGCCTGGTGGCTCACACCTGTAATTCCAGCACTTTGAGAGGCTGAGACGGGAGGATCGCTTGAACCCAGGAGTTCAAGACCAGTCTAGGCAACATAACAAGACCTTGTCTGAAATAAATAAATAAATAAATAAATAAATAAATAAATAAATAAATAAATAAATAAGCAAGCAAGCAAGCAAGCTGGGTGTAGTGGAGTGTGCCTGTAGTCCCAGCTACTCAGGAGACTGAGGCAGAAGGCTCTCCTGAGCCCAGGAGGTTGAGGCTGCAGTTAGCTGAAATTGTGCCACTGCTGCACTCCAGCCTGGGTGTCAGAGACCATGAGTCCAAAAATTTTTTTAGAGGTTTTTAGAGAGAGAGCCTGTAATCCCAGCACTTTGGGAGGCTGAGGTGGGAGGATTGCTTGAGATCAGGAATTCTAGACCATCCTAGGCAACATAACAAGACCTGATCTCTACAAAAAATTAGGCCAGTTGTGATGGTGTGTGCCTATAGTCTCAGCTACTTGGGAGACTGAAGAATCACTGGAACCCAGAAGCTTGAGGCTACAGTGAGCTGTGATTGTGCCACTGAACTCCAACCTGGGTGACAGAGTGAGACCCTGACTAAAAAAAGAAAAGAAAAGAATTATGAAGAGAAAGACCATTCCACACATTCCAAATGGATGTGGGCTTTGTTTAGGGAGTGGCTTCAGGATTTGTGCTGAGATAAAAGTCATGTCTCCTCTGTGATTTAAACTTGCTGAAATATTCCTAGCACAACATTGAATGAAAAAGAGTATAGTTGTAGTTCAGCAAGATGTTGCTCTAGTCCTGGCTCTCCCCTAGAAGAGATAGCTGCTCCTTTAATTCTCCCTAAAATGGTCTGCTACTTGGCCAGGGGACTTTGTGAAATGGATATATTATCATCTAGCATATTCTAGAGGCTCTCATTTTGAAATCTTCATTTGTATCCCTTATTTACTTTATGTTAATGGTAGTAGACAAAATCAAGAAAACTTTTCCCCTTGACTTTGGTAGTGGAAAGTATTGGTGGGGCTTGTGTTTGTAGGAAATCTTCCTGATTATTGTATTACAGTTCATCAGATGGAACAGCCAATTAGCCAAAGTTAGAAACAAGTTCGGGCCAAGAAAATCTTTAGTGCAGGATTCCTAACTAGAGTCGTTTCCCTAGATCCCTAGTTAGTTATGAAGTGGAGGCAAATTGTATGATAGAAGGGGGATGGGATGGGGTCCTATGTTGTTTACCCAGTCATTTGAGTAATGTGAAATGGTTACTGTAATTCACAAATACTTTTAGCTAAAGTTCTCAGTGATCCTTCTCCCTTGGGGATTAAGCATTTCATTCTGCCACTGTTCTTCCAAAGAAATACTTACATGAGTTAGAGAAGTGGGTTATTGAGTAAAATGTCTTGGGTTCCAGTTCTGACTCTGCCCCTTACTATTTGTGAGATTTTGGACAAATTACTTAATCTCTCTAGGTCTTAGTTTTCATACCTGTGAAATAAAATGTTTTTTCTTCTTTTTTTTGAGTTGGGGTCTTACTCTGTTGCTCAGGCTGGCATGCAGTGGCACGATCATGGTTCACCGCAGCCTCAAACACCTGGGCTCAAGTGATCCTCCGAAGTAGCTGGGTCTATGGGTACATGCCACCATGCCCGGCTAATTTTTTGATCTTTTGTAGAGACCAGGCCTCTCTGTGTTGCCCAGGCTGGTCTCAGACTCTGGGACTCAAACAATCCTCCTGCTTTTGCCTCCCAAAGTGCTGGAATTACAGGCATGAGCCAGTGTGCCCAGCCTATGAAATGAATTTTAGTGCTACTTCATAGGATTATTATAAGAAATAAGTGAGGAATCGCATGTAAAGAATGCCACATGGTACCTGGCATATAGTAAACATTCAATGTTCGTGGCTATATTATTTTAATGTATGATTATTAAGGACAAGAATATTTTTTTTTCTTGGAACTTACTGCTTTATAATAATTCAGATTACATCCATGAGGTACTACTGTGGAATTGTTGGTGGGTGATTATAATGAAAAAGGCAGAAAAACTGTATTCTAATAGTATGCCGTGATTACATGGTACATTGCTTCATAGCCACCATTTTTTCTTGGCTCCCTTCCTACTCACTGGAAAGCAGGTGCAGCAAACTGGAGAAAATGAACATCTTTCTCAAGCTGAGTCAAAGTGAGACCTAGACTGTAGTCCCACCTGCTGTGTTCAGAGAGTTGGACTAGTTAAACAAATTGCGCACAAAAAGCTGGAGAGCTGCCCTGCTTTTGATTGTAGAGGTGGCTGCTGTGGTTATAGGGGACAAAGGCAAGTCTTTAGATAAGACTGAGAGCAGAGACATTGACAGATTCCTGTGTTTTTGTAAGTCTTTTGATTGCCTTTGCTGTTGACCTCATGGTTTTGGGACACCCAGAGACACAGCCTGCCTATAGACTATAGGAGTATAAACTTGTTGGGGTTTAAAAAAACTAGCTCAGAAGCATCACATAGACACTCCTTAAAAGTTTGTTTGGACTTTTTTGAGCTGGCCTTCTGTTGGGTTAATTTTTGTAAATAAAGTAAAAGAAACTCTCCTCCTCCGTGGTGAGGATGAGTATGTCTATATGGAGTAGGGGTGTCTTGAGATTGTGAGAGGAAGGGGATCTTTGTATAGATGTGCCAAGTCTTAGAAAATCCTCCAGGGAGGAAAGAAACACCTGGGGAGGCTACCTGATTTCAGATGTTTACTAATCCTGGGATTGAGCTTTTGATTACTGGTGACTGGGTGTGAGGGGAAGGTGGAGAAGGAGAAGATAACTTTTAAAATGGGATAAATAAAGTGGCAGGGTTTAGGTTCTCTTGGGAAAATGTACTGCTGTATTGAACAGTATCAGATGTGAATAGTAGCTCTGTCTTTAAAACACCTATAGGAAAATGGCTAGCTCCAACTCATGGTAAACTGAAACATTCTCTCCAGTTTCCAAGCATATATATCATGAAACTCATGAATGCTTGGAAGAGGCTTGGAGCATCTTTTAGAAAGATGATTGTGTTTTTCAGAAACACAACTCTGGCCTTCTTCCCCTTTCTTTCCTTGGTAACTTGTAAGCAGTGTTCAGCAAGTAGTTGGGGTGCTTCCTACCAACCTGTTCTCTGTAGGTGTTACTCAGTGAAACTTCAGTTCTCCTTATCTCTGAACTGCCACACTTTCTTGAGCACAGAAATTTGTTTTATGGATGTTTCCTATTATTTCTTCACTCTACTTGTCTTATGAGTATTGAGGCCCTATCTAAAATTGTTTTTAGTCATTCTAGGTTTTTAGTGATCCTTAGTTCTTGGCACAAAGTTGGCTGGCACATTGTGACCAATGAGTCATAATTTCATTCCTATTTATTTTGTGAATGGACCCTAGTTTGTTTCAGTTTGTCTTCTTTTTTGTTGTCCCTGAACAGTCTGAAGATGATGAGAAACTGAAAAAGAGGAAGGAGCGATTTGGAATTGTCACGAGTTCAGCTGGAACTGGAACCACAGAGGATACAGAGGTAAAACATACCTAGAATGCTTCATAGGGCTCTTAAAGGGAAATAAGAGTGAATAAACTGAGTGGAAAAAGTTTCCCCAGCCTACTTCCTAAGTGCCCAAATGACAAAATATTTTGCCTTTTGCTTGGTAACTTTTTTCCGGATGAAGTGGTCACACTGAATCCCATCTATATACTTAATTCAGTGTTAGTCTATTTGCCTGGTGGCACAGAGCATAAGATTTGGAGTCAGGGCCGGGCTCGGTGGCTCAGCCTGTAATCCCGTGCTTTGGGAGGCCAAGGTGAGTGGATTGCCTGAGCCTATGGTTTCAAGACCCGCCTGGGCAACTTGATGAGACCTCATCTCTACAATAAATCAAAAAAATTAGCCAGGCATGGTAGCACGCGCCTGTAGTTCCAGCTACTTGGAAGACTGAGGCAGAAGGCTTGCTGGAACCCAGCAGGTCGAAGCTGTGGTGGCCGGGAGCATGCCTCTGGGAGACAGAGTGAGACTCCAACTCAAAAAAAAAAAAAGATTTGGAATCAGGTAGGCTTGGATTCAAAAAGTATCTCTGCCACTTAGTATTAATAAGTTACAGCATATTCCTGAGCCTCTGTTTCATCTTCTGGGAAGTGGAGGTAATATACCTACCTCAAAGTGGTATTTTAAGAATGAAATGATACAGACTGGGCATGGTGACTCGTTTCTGAAATCCTAGCACTCTGGGAGGCTAAGGCAGGAGGATTACTTGAGCCCAGGAGTTTGAGACCAGTCTGGGCAGCATAGCAAGACCTTGTCATTACCAAAAAAAAAATCAAGAAATTAGCTGGGTATGGTGGCCACACTTGACTATTCAGGAGGCTGAAGCAGAAGGCTCACCTGAACCTCAGAGGTCCAGGCTGCGGTGAGACATGATCATGTCACTGTACAACCTGGGCCACAGAACAAGACTCTGACTCAAAAAAAGAAAAAAAAGAATGAAAGGAAATGATTCTGACTGGGCTCAGTGGCTCAGCCTATAATCCAGCACTTTGGGAGGCCGAGGCAAGTGGATTGCCTAAGCCTGCAGGTTCGAGACCAGCCCAGGCAACTTGGTGAGACCTCGCCTCTACAATAAATAAAAAATTAGCCAGGTGTGGTAGCGCATGCCTGTAGTTCCGGCTACTTGGAAGGCTGAGGTGGAAGGATCGCTGGAGTCTGGCAGGTCGACGCTAGGGTGGCTGTGAATGTGCCACTGCTCTCCAGCCTGGGTGATGGAGTGAGACTCCAACTCAAAAAAACAAAAAAAGAAATGATTCTGTGTAAAAAGGTATAGTCTGAGCAAAATGCTTAGAATGTTGTCTGTCATATTTTAAGTATTTAGTAAGTAGCAGTGTTAATTGTTCATTTCCTTTGTGCATTTAGTAAAGGCCATCTCTAAACCAGACACAAATGTAGCTGTGCCTAACTCCTCTCTGGAAAAGAACAATGAACTCAAATGAGATTTCTCATTTTTGTCACTTTGTTAACATAAAGTAGTTTTGAAAGAGGGACTTTTTTTTCCTCTAAGACTCATGTTTATACATATGCCAGGTTCTCCTGGGGTAGCTCATGTTCACTGAGGTTGGTCATTGACAGTGCTAATTTGAGAGCACATAAAGAACAATTGAAATAATGTTGAATTCTAAAAATGTGTATTTTTAGAATCATTGAACGCTTCTTGGGTGGCAAGGAATTTGGACTGTTCTTTGATACTTCCATTTAATCCAAGTTTACTTCTCTACATCTGCCTCTGGAGAGCGCCTCTACAAAGCTATATGCTCAAAATCTTTATGAAAAGTTTCTTTATGAATAAGTATCAGAGTCAGTCTTGTGAATTAAATCCTGAAAATTTTAGAATCAGATTTGTTTACATTCTTCACTAGGAAAAAACTAAAAGAGTTTGTATTCTTTATGCTACTGAGAGTAAATTACTGCCTGTTTTACATATCTGCTTACTTACTGACTTACCTAGATGAACTAGTAATAAACTTAGGCCTGTTTTAATTCTAGTAATCCCGCGCCTTGGGAGGCTAAGGTGAGTGGATTGCCTGAGTCCGCGGGTTCGAGACCCACCTGGGCAACTTGGTGAGACCTCATCTCTACAATAAATCAAAAAAAT
>CAUYQG010016962.1:0-22982 GCA_963574415.1 Tarsius wallacei
CCTAACATCTGAATGAAAAAAAATTACATGAAGAGAGCACACTGAGTCACTTGTTGACCCTTCATGATTTCCGGTGTGGAGAAAGATACCAGGAAAGGCAGCCGGGCTCGGTGGCTCAGTCTGTAATCCCGCGCCTTGGGAGGCTGAGGTGAGTGGATTGCCTGAGCCCACGGGTTCGAGACCCACCTGGGCAACTTGGCAAGACCTCATCTCTACAATAAATCAAAAACTAGCCGGGCGTGGTAGCACGCGCCTGTAGTTCCAGCTACTTGGAAGGCTGAGGCGGAAGGATCGCTGGAGCCCAGCAGGTCGAGGCTGTGGTGGCCGGGAGCGGCCACTGCACTCCAGTCTGGGCGACAGAGTGAGACTCCAACTCAAAAAAATAAAATAAAATAAAAAAGATCTAACCTCTCAAAAATGTATACATTTTCCTCTTTACATGCATTATCATATGCACTATTCCCATAAGAATAAATGATAATTAAAGTTAACAGAAGATGAACATGATGTTTGGTACCTTTAAACAAGGCCTGACTCTCTGCACTACAGCTACATTAAAATAAAAGAGAGGAAAAAAATGTAAAAGTTGCAGCTACACATAAACGAAGCTAAACTGAGTATGTTTTTTTTTAAGAAAGTCATTGATCAGCACCTATCTAATTTATAATCCTGCTTTGTTTGTACAAATTTCAGTAGTAGGAAATGATGCTTAACCGTCTATAAGCCTAAAAGTAAATCATTGGAGCCCTGCAGCCCACATTATGAGATTCCTACACTCTGAGTCTCACATGACCTGTGACCAAGTCAGGCTGAATTCAACTCTAACGCTTACGTTGGTTCATGAACAGAACTGATTCCCTATGCTGAGACATAATACAGACTGACCGCAAATTAAACAATAAAGGAGTCTGTGGCCAAGTAAGTAAAATGTGAGTGTGACAAAAATATATGTGAAGGAATGAGAATTCTAGCTTTGGGTTTCACACTAGGTAAAAAGAAAAAATCGTTACACTATCAAAGTAACATACCTGTAAAACATTTCTGTGCCAATATTGTTTTTTTTTTTTTAAAGCATATTTGGCCAGGCACGGTGGCTCACGCCTATAATTCCAGCACTTTAGCAGGCCAAGGAGGGAGGATTGCTTGAGACCAGGAGTTGCAGACCAGCCTGGGTAACAGAACAAGACCTCATCTCTACAAAGAAATAATAAAAAAAAGTTAACCAGGCATGATGGCAAGTGCCTGTAGACCCAGCTACTCAGGAGGTTCAGGCGGAAGGATTGCCTGAGCCCAGGAGGTTGAGGCTGCGGTGAATCTTGATTGTGCCACGGCACTCCAGCCTGGGCAACAGAGTGAGACTCTGACTCAAAAAAACACAAAACATGTAAAGAAGATCTTAAATTGAAAGGTAAGTTGTTTTACTTAATTATCAGACTTAAAAGGAAAAGACAAAATTATTAAATTGAAAGGTAAGTTGTTTTACTTAATTATCAGACTTAAAAGGAAAAGACAAAATTAATTCCGTATTTTCTGATTATTATTTCTAATTGCTTTACAAAAAATTTTAAATACCAGGCTTATTAAATCTTTCCCTTAAAGTTATTTAAAGACTTACTTTATCTTAGCAATTTTCTCTTAGTAATATTTATCTTAGTAGTTATACACACACACACATTCTCTCTTTCTTGGTCTAATTTTAAAACTGTTTTTTTATCAAAGTATAACATTTCATACAATTTTTACATTTTGTTTATTCATCTTATACTATAACCAGTGATTTTTGCTGAAGCGACAAAACCTCCAAAGAGTGACCATCATTCAGGAAGGCAGTCGCTCAGAAAGCTCTCACCAATCATACTGTCTCACCACTGTTTCGATGTAATCAACAGAATCCCAACTGCTGTCCTAACTTTATGCACTGCTGCTCAGCTGAACTACAATCTTTCATTCTGGCTGTTTCTATATGTTCATCTATTTTTGTTCATATGTTCACCCCAGGGCAGTGAAATCCAAAGTACACCAAACATAATACCTTGCATATAGCAGATCTTCAATTTAGTAACTGAATTGTTTAAAGAAAACCAGCAAACATGAAAATGCAAGCAAATAAAAGACTAGTCTTCATAACCATTTCTAAAAAATGTATTCTAACCAAGGATAACACTTCAACAAGGTAAAAAAACCAAATTTTTAAAATTATATTTTGTATCAACCTTGAAACGAAGAAACTCAAAAGAACAAATTATAGTTCTAATACTCAGGAGCAAGGCATTATTTTAAGACTAGTAAAGTGTCATGGAATTAATCCTATAAATACTTAAAAAATTTAAGAATGAGAACAAAGACAAGAGAAAAGTTATATACTACAAATTTTAAATATACAAATAACAGTATATTTCTAATTTAGCAGCTCTTGAAGATGAAGAGAATGCTTAAATCAACTGCAGATACAGTAAGGAGAATGCAGTAAAGAAAAATTACCATAATTTTAAATCATTAAATGGCACTATGATCTGTGACATATGCATGCTAGGGGGAATAATGTTTCTCTTGAAAACAAAAAAAAAGAGTGACGCATTTCAGAGTTATGTTATTAGTCAACAATGACTATTCTTCAAAAAGATAAAGTGGCAAGGTATTTTGAAAGTTCGTGTAATCTGTTCCTCTATCAATTATATCTCTGGAATTTAAAAAAGGTATCTTCATCTTAACTCCAGAAATAAGATCACAAACTACCTATATTTAAAGTTATAATCAGGCCAGACATGGTGGCTCACACCTGTAATACCAGCACTTTGGGAAGCTGAGGCGAAAAGACTACCTGCGACCAGAGGTTCAAGACCAGCCTGGACAACTTGCCAAGATCTCATCTCTACAATAAATTTTAAAAAATTAGACTGGTGTGATGGTGCATGCCTGTGGTTCCAGCTACTTGGAAGGCTAAGGCAGAAGGATCGCCCAGGCCCAGCAGGTCAAGGTTGCAGCGGCTGTGAACATGCCACTGCACTCCAGCCTGGGTAAGAGTGAGACTTCAACTCTAAATAAATAAATAAATAAAATTATAATCAAAACATGTACCAAATAGTGTCACTAAAACATATGAAACTAAGCAACACAAAATCCAAATCACGTTGTATAAAAACAAGGTACAATTTTAAGCATAAGTCCTGTAAATACGGCTTCTCAATTTAAAATAATTTATAAAAAGTAGGTAAGATTCTAGTAGTGACATACCTTGAACTTCTAACACTCATACTATGAGGAATCTCAGTGACCTTTAACCTGTCTGAAAAGCTTATGGCATTTAAATTGATGGGGTGCTTAAAATAACAAACATAAACCTAGAATAAATCCTTTACAGAAAATATTTTAGACATAATAAAATTAGTTTAAACAAAGAAAATGGAGCAAGTCAATTTCTTTTAAATAAATTCACTCTAGACTTAATAATTTATTACATATATAATGCTATTATTATATGTATATATTATGTTATTTGTAATGCTATGCCATTACAAGTGACAACAGAAAGCACAGCTAACTGTGACATGTCGTTAGAAAAGTAATGACATGACATTGCTTTAAAAGACCCCACATAAGTATAATTATTATCAACTTCTACTCTGTGGTCCTGCAAAACTGACTCAACAAAGAATATACATGCTATTAAATATCCCTGGTTAATTTAAATGCATATATTTGAGGGAAACCTAGTATTAGGGCTTCCATAAACTAAGACAATCTTTGGAGGATTTAGGAAGGGATTTTTTGTTTCTAAGAAAAGGTAAGCCAGATATCATCATATAATGATGATAGGCTCATGCCTATAACCCCAGCACACTTTGAAAGGCTGAGGTGGAAGGACTGCTTGATCCCAGGAGTTGCAGACCAGCCTAGGCAATATAGCGAGATCTGAGACAGTATCTCTACAAAAAATTAAATTAGCTGGGAATGGTGGTACATGCCTGGTCCCAGCTACTCGGGAGGCTGAGGTGGGAGGATCACCTGAGAACAGGAGTTTGAGGCTGTAGTGACCTGTGATCATGCCACTGCACTCTAGCCTGGGTAACAGAGACCCCAACTCAAAAATTAAAAAAAATATACATATATTTTAAAAAGAAAGAAAAGGTAACAGTGGCATCTAAAATTCAGGAATAATTATCTAAAATTTTCAATTTTCACATTACACTTATCTCACTCTAGAGTTAGAGTTTCCGTTTCACTAAATTAAAAATTACATCTTCCTATTTTATAATCTATAATACAATACTTAATAAAATGTATAATTACTGAGGATCACTAGTAATCAACTTCTATTGTATATGGACATTACCATTATAAAAATTAAAAGCAGCCAGATTTAGATACAGTTATGTGTCACCTGGTGACAAGAATACTTCTGAGAAATGTGGTGTTGCATGAACATCTTAGAGTATACTTACACAAGCCTAGATGGTCTAGCCTACTACACACCTAGGCTCCGTGGTCTAGCCTATTGCTCCTAGGCTACAAACCTGTACAGCATGTTACTGTATTGAATACTATAGACAATGGTAACACAATGGTTAAGTATTTATGTATCAAAACACAGAAAAGGTACAATAAAAATACAGTATTATCTTATGGGATCACCATCATAAATGCAGTCCATGATTGACTGAAACATCATTATGCACTAATTTAACCACTTTAGAAAATACATATCAACAATTTTACATGTAAAAGAGTTATACCATACCAATTGTGAGATTTATAATTAAACTTCATATCAAAGAACTGTTATTTGCCCAAACAGAAGTCAATATTGCTATTTAAAACACTGAAATTAATAATTTCCTTTGCACATTAAAAGGCAAATGTACAATTTAATCAATTTAATTGTTCTGACTTAATATAATAGCTATTCTTGAGAAGACTAAAATTATTAGCAGTTTTTTTCCAATATTTCATTTTAAGCAAAAGTAATTTCATAATAAAGATTAATTAATTATCTTAAATAGAATTTACAAATGACTGGTGTTGTGTAATCTTTTCAATCCAAGATGAGCTATCAAGCACCAAAGAGGTTTAAGAAACAGTTCTCAAAAAATAAAAATAAAAAAGTAGTTCTACAGCATACGTATGTATTAAGAAGTAACCTGTTCTATTTGATTTTGCCTTTAGTATAGATTTGGCACATTTGTATTCTTTTCTAACCTTTAGCATTTCTTCGTGAATCCCATAATGCCCGTATGAGCTGAAATAAACACCATCCTCATCCTCCTGGAGGTCCGCAATGGCACTCGATGACGAGCAGGTTCTGACATCTGCGTTCATCACAAAATCCTGAGCAAATTGTCTGTAATCAATTTGAAATATACCCTTGAGACAGATTTATTAGACCATGAAAAAAGGAAAGGCTAGAGGTTGGGAAAGAGGAAAAGGGAGGGAGTGGAGTGTGATGAGCCTTTTAAATCACAGTATATCTTGAACAACCAAAAGCTCCCCCTGCTGGCTGTTAGGCAATGACATAGTCAAACCCAATTGTAAGCATTCCTTAGAATGCAATGCAAAAAAAAAAAAAAAAACAATGCCTACTGCAGATTATAGCTCTTTATATCTTTCAACTGAACAAAATAAGGATATTACCTTTATTAAAATTTATTCTCTATTCTAAAAGCTTTTTTGTAGCAGCTGAATCAATGTGGTATATTTCATCTCTATTAAAATTCTTTAAAACCATATCTCTTAGGAGTGATACATAAGCAGAAGGAAGACCCAAATAGAGAATTACTTACATACACCAGTACCACCCACTCCAGCTCTAAAACTCTCTGATCAGGACACATTAGGAATCCATCAAAGGACCCCTACCTATCACTCTAAGTGGATCAAAGACCTAAATGTAAAACCGCAAACTATAAGAATCCTAGAAGAAAATTCAGGAAACAACCTTACAGAAATTGGAATAGGAAACCAATTCCTGATCAACTCTCCAAAAGCAAATGCCATAAGAGATAAGATAGACAAGTGGGACCTCATCAAACTGACAAGCTTCTGCAAAGCCAAAGAAACCATCAAGAGAACGGGGAGACAGCTCACAGAATAGAAAAAAATATTTGCCAGCTATAAATTTGACTAAGGTCTAACATCCAGGATCTACAAGAAACTCAAATGTGCTGAAAGAAAAAAGCAAACAGCCATATTAAAATATGGGCAGTAGACTTGAATAGACATTTCTCAGAAGAAGACATATGAGCAGCCAACAGATACATGAAAGACTGCTCAGCCTCACTAATCATCAAAGAAATGCAAATTAAAACCACAATGAGATACCACCTAACTCCAAACAGGATGGCCATCATCAATAACTCAAAAATCAAAATATGCCAGAGAGGATGTGATGAAAAGGGAACACTTCTACACTGTTGGCAGGAATGTAAACTAGTACAACTTCTGTGGAAAACTGTGTGGCGATTTCTAAAAGATCTAAAAATCCACCTTCCATATGACCCAGCAATCCCTCTTCTGGAATACCCAGAGGAACTCAAATCACTCTATAAAAAAAAAAAAAACTTGGAATCAACCGTGCTGCCCACCAAAAGTGGACTGGAAAAAGAAAATATGGTACATTTACACGATGGAATATTATGCAGCCATAAAAAAAAATTATGACCTTCACAGCAACCTGGATGGAATTAGTCTATAATCCTCAGTGATTTATCACAGAAACAAAGATCTGACTACCACAAGTACTCACTCATAAGCAGATCCTGAACTTTCATCATAATACTGTAAGAAAGGGATTGGCAGTAGTGGGGCACTGCCAGGGAAGCACATAACACCAATAAGAGTACCCACACTTTACCTGTACAATGACCACATATGTACCTAATTCTGAATTGCATCCCACATTTTTAAAATAAAAAATAAGAGGAAAAAAAGGATTACTAGGTTACCAATCAATAAAAATTCAGAAACAGGGAAGAGGAACCAAAACTACACTTGGCTCTACTACCTTTCCTGCTGGACATCCTGGCAAATCATCAAAGGCGCTCAAGCAACAGTAAACAGCTTACAAATCCAGTAGGTAAAGCTCTGAATACTGGTTAGAAATGCAGATCTCAGGCCCTTCTCTAGGTCTCCAGAATCAGAATCTACATTTTAACAAGATCCTGCATATACATTATTATACTTTGAAAAGCACTCCACAGGTAGAATGCTAATTTATTCATTGGAAAAAAGTGCCCTATCTATCTGGTTTTCTGGTTAAACACTGTACCACAATTACATTTTGATTCTTTATAAAAATTTCAACCCTGCATTTTCCCCAAACCTAAAAATATAAAGCCCTCCACTTTAAAAACCTAGGATAGGCCAGGCTTGGTGACTCAGTCTGTAATCCCAGCGCTTTGGGAGGCCAAGGTGAGTGGATTGCCTGAGCCCATGGGTTCGAGATCCGCCTGGGCAACTGGTGAGACCTCATCTCTACAATAAATCAAAAATTAGCTGGGCGTGGTAGCGCGCACCTGTAGTTCCAGCTACTTGGAAGGCTGAGACAGAAGGATCGCCGGAGCCCAGCAGGATCTCCCGGCCACCGCACTCCAGTCTGGGTGACAGAGTGAGACTCCAACTCAAAAAAATAAATAAATAAAAATAAAAACCTAGGATAGGTAAAGTGAATGGAGAAATCATCTAGAAACAGGAAAACTGAGAAAAAGACAACATTAAAGAACAAAAGCATTCAAGAGGACAATACTTATCAGAACAATTACCATGAGTACAAAAGTAATTATGAAGAAGTATATATGAATAGGTAAAATCATAAAATTTTACCTATTAATCAACTATATGCACAATATATCTTTAGTACTACTAAAGTTAAATATCTACATTGTACTTCCCAATATATGAAATGTTCTATAATTCCCTGACACATTATACAATTCTATATTCTACCTAGCCATTAGCTGTATTATTTGGAGGAATCGAAATAATTAATCTTGTAGAAGATTGGTAAGTTACTTCATTCTTTGCAGATCCTCATGAGCTCTGGCTAACGCAGCTTCAGCAGACAGTGCCCTGGTTTCCATGTATTTCAATTTTTCAACAACAGACTTATTTTCACTGAGTCCATTGGGGTATGAGAATGGTACAGACACCGGATCATAAAGATCTTCTACATCTAAAGAAATAAGTGGACATTATTATCAGGTCATCTTATCACAATGAAACAAGAATATATATGTAAGGAAGGAATAAATCCTAAGTGCCTACTATGTGGCAAACTGAGGAAAATTAGCAGAAGTACCTTAAATTAAATATTTGTCATCCAAACCATTTCGATTTGAATCCAAAGAGCAGGTCATCAGTCTGTTTTTCATTGTTGGCTAAACTGAACACATATATTTAGTTCAATATTAATTTATGTTGCACCAAATGTATATCGAGCTAAATCCAGGAAGAAAAATCGTAGGAGGAAAAAAGACCTAATACTTATTGATCCCCAGGCATCTTTTAAATACATGCATCACATCTCATTTCATTCTCAAAACAAACCTAGGCCATAAATATTTATCTTTATTTTATGTGTAGAAAAGTTAAATTTCAGAGAAATTAAGTGACTATCTCAAAGTCACACAGTTGCTTATAGACAAGCTAAGATTCAAACCTACACCTGCCTTCCTAGTCCATCTTCTTGCCACTACACAAAGGCACTTCTCAACCTGTGTTCTTACTGTAGAACAGCAGGTATTACATTTAGATATTCCTTAAGGGAAACCCTGCCCTTTGCGACAACATGAATGAACCTGGAGGACATTATGTTAAGTGAAATAAGCCAGACACAAAAAGACAAATACTGTATGATCTAACTTATATGGGGAATCTAAAAAAACTCACAGAAGCAGACAGTAGAATGGGGATTCCCAGGGGCTGAGGGTTGGGGAAAATGAGATGTCAGTCAAAGGTTACAAACTTTCAGTTACAAGATGAATATGTTCTGGGCATTTAATCTACAGATGGCTATTATAGTTAATAATGCTGTACTATATACCTCATATTTGCAGACAGTAGACCTTATGTAAAAATTTTAAAAAGTGGTACACAAAATATAAAATAAAAAATGATATGTGAGTTGATGGATGTGTTAATTAGCTTGATTGTGGTAATCATTTCACAATATATACATATATCAAACCATCACGTTGTACGCCCTAAATTCATACAATTTTCACTTATTAAATATACCTTAATTAAGCTGGAAAAAAATATTTCTGAAGGACATTGTATAGATAAATAATTCTATACCTGCAACAACTTTTTCATCCTGGGCAAGGTAGAATGGAATCTATAGCCTGAAGTCTCATAGTTGATAATCATTAAAAATTCTAATTTTTAATGATTAAAAATCCTTAGTCTAATTTTAATTTCACTATACATAAATCATTAACATCTGTTGTAGAACTAATAACTTTGCAGAGAATTATATTTTTAAAAATCCTATTCAGTTTTCAATTGTGATACTTATGAAGACGGTTTTTCATAGTCGAAACAAAGAGCTAAGCTTAACAAATACATAAAACTATAATTAGGGGGAGCAGGGGATGAGGTGGGTAAAAAAAAACTATAAAAGACTAGAGCCAAAGCTGAACTCTTATTACAAAAGCAGTACGATGTATCAGTAGCCTCTAATCACTCTGGCAGAATATTGAGTCATTGCTTTTAAACACTATAGATTCATTCACTGTTTATAATTCACCAAAACTTAATGGACACAACAAAATATTTCTAAACGATTTAACGCTAGTGTAACACACGTTCTACTTCCTACTGCAAAACTTTTTATTTTCAAAATTCTTCAAACTGGCAAGTTTGTTTTGCTTTCTGCTGAAATAAAAATTAGTCATAATAAAAACTTTTAATACTATGTAGATAATCATATATATATTATTAAAGGGTAAACTTAAACTTATGTTTTGAAAAGGAGTCAGTAAACATTAATTCATAACTAAGATTTGCTGAAAGTCTCATTCTAAGAACGATATTCAGAGAGGCGAATTTCCACACCTACATTCTGTCTCAGGATGTTCAAATCATCTGGATACTTCATTTAGGCAGATAAGAACAAAGGGTGGTCAATTTTCCAAGAAAACGTAATAGTTTACAAATTATAAATTGTATAAATATCACCAAAGAGCTCCAAAATACATGAAGCAATTAAATGCAAAAGTAGACTATCCTTCAATCACAGAGATTTAAATATACCCTTCTCAACAACCAAAAGAAATAGACCCGCGGATTCGAGACCAGCCCACACAACTTGGTGAGACCTCATCTCTACAATAAATCAAAAATAAGCCCGGCGTGGTAGCGCGTGCCTGTAGTTCCAGCTACTTGGAAGGCGGAGGCGGAAGGATTGCTGGAGCCCAGCAGTTCAAGGCTGCAGTGGCCAGAAGTGTGCCACTGCACTCCAGTCTGTGTGACAGAGTGAGACTCCAACTCAAAAAAAAAAAAGAATTAGACCAAAAATATCCAAAAAGACATAAGTGATCTAAACAAAATTATTCAGCACCTTTACCTAATTAACATTTATAGGATACTGCACCCAATAACTGGAGAATAAACACTCTTTTCAAATGCAAACAGTATATTCACCAAGAAAGATTATATGCCAGGCCATAAAAACAAATCTCAATAAATGTAAAAGGGTTGAAACCACAGAGAGTATGATCATTAACCACAAAGGAATCAAATTAGATGACAATAAGGAGATGTTTAGGAAAAAACTAATATGTAAAATTTGAACAACACATTCTTCTATAAGCCATGAGTCAAAAAAATTAGAAGAAAACTTTTAAGTATTTTGATGTAAGTGATAATGAAAATACACCAAAATTTGTGGTATACGGCCAAAGTAGTACTGAGATAGAAACTTACACCTTTAAATATTTTTAATATAAAGCAAGACCTAGGCCAGGTGCGGTGGCTCACGCTTGTAATCCCCACACCCTGGGAGGTCAAAGCCAGAGAGTTGCTTGAACTCAGGAGTTTGAGATCAGCCCAGGTAACATAGTGAAACCTCATCACTACAAAATTTTTAAAAAAAAATTAGCCAGGTGTGGTGGTCCCAGCTATTTAGGAGGCTAAAATGGGAAGAAGATTAGATTAGGCTGTGGTGAGCAGAGATTGTGCCACTGCACTTCAGCCTGGATGACAGAGAGTAAAATTTTTTTTTTTTTAAGTCTAAAACCAAATACCTAAGGTTCAATTTATTTTAAAAAGCCAGAAAAACAAGAGTCAAATAAACACAAATTAAGTAGAGGAAAAAAAGTTAGGAGCTTAAGAAGTCAACAAAGAAAAAAAATAGGTAAAATTAACAAAATTAAAGCTGGCTCATTGAAAAGATGAAAATTGATAGTTAAGAAAATAAGAGAAGACAAATTAAGTTGATGAATCAATGAAGTGTCAGAACTACACATATCATAAAAATGATAAAACAGATAATCAATAAATTCATTTTAATAAATTCAGTATTTTTATTGACTAAATTTTTATTAAATTTTACAGATGAAATGAGAAAATTCCTTGAAAAATATGATTTACAAAAACATATACAAAATGAAAAAGAAAATCTTAACAGTCCACTATTAAGGAAACTGAACGAGTTACAAACTTCCCACAAACTAAAGTCTAGGACCAAATGGTTTCAATGGTAATTCTACAAACATTTAACTAAGAAATAACATCCATCTTAAACTCTTTTAGGAAACAGATGAAAAGTGAACAGTTTCAAACTCATTTTATGAGGCTAGCAGGAATTCTAATACTAAAACCTAACAAAAATTTTAAATGAAAAAAATTAGTTTAACAGCCTTCATGAATATAGACACAAAAGTCTTTAGCAAGATGCTAACACATATTAAATCCAACAATATAAAAAAAGATACTATACTATAATCAATAATTCACTTCAGGAATGCAATAAGCTTTAAAAAATAAATAATGATCAGGAAGGAAGGAGTAAAACTATCTTTATTTGAAAATGACATGATTGTAAATGAAAAAATAGTAAAGAATTTGCAAAACAACTACTAGAATTAAAGAATACAAGGTCAATATATAAAAAATCAGTACAATTATTTATCTACTAGGAGCAGCCAGCTGGAAGACATTTTTTTTAAAATTCCACTTACAACAGTATCAAAACATGAAATACTTAGATACCCAGGTGCTGGGGGAACTTAGTGGCGAATTAAATAAATAGAGACAGATCATGTTCATGGATTAGAAAACTCAAAATTTTGTTAAAATGTCAATTTTCCACATATTGGTCTATAGATTCAATGCAATCCCAATTATAATCCTAGCAAATTTTCTGCAGAAATTGACAACTCTAAAATGTATATAGAAATATGTAACACCTAAATTTCTCAACAGGGTTGTCTTTTTTTTTTTAAACAGATTGATTGAAAAGAATTCTTAATATAATACTAAGTAATACTAGCTAAGTATATTAATTAATTATAAATACAAATGCATGACAGTCTTTCCCAATTATTCATATTTCAAAGCCTACAGCTGTGGCTTATCTTTTTACTCTCTTTATGGTATCTTTTGACACACAAAAATTCTTAATTTCCTGTGGTTGAAAATATCAATATTTTTCTTTATAGGATGCATTTCAAGTGTCTTAAGAAAAACTTCCTTACCCAAAGATTAGAAAGATATTGTCCTATATGTCTTATTGTCTTTAGTTTCATAATTAAGTTTATAAAGGGATTTATTTTTAAGTACTTTGTATGTTTTTGCTATTGTAAATAGTACTTTTTTCAAGTACTTTTTCAATACTATAATATTTTGTTTGTTTTAAGTGTACAAAAAAGCAATTAATTTTGAATGTAGCAAACTTTGTTAAATTCTTATTAATCCTAACAAGTAACCTGCAGATTCGTTTGCATTTTCTACAATCACATAATCTGCAAATGTCAGTTGTTTCTACCTTTCTGATCCTTATGTGCTTTGCTCAACTCTTCTTGCCTTAACAGCACTGTCTAGAGCTTTCCTCTATTCACTTGAGTAATTCCTACTCAATTTTTCATACTCTGTTCAAGTATCACCTCCTCCTGGAAGTCCTCCCAGATCCTCCAGAATGTATTTGGAATCCTGCCCTTCACGCCCATAGAACCCTGTGTTCAGGTCAAACATTATTACAGCATACTTAAAGGCTGCTTTTTTAAAAAAAACTAATTTTAGATTTAAAGAAAAGCTGCAAAAGTAGTGCAGTGAGTACTCATTTATTTCTACATCTAATACTAATCAACTTTACATAACCCTAGAAGAGGAAATTAATATTGGTACAATATTATAATCTAGACAGAACTTATCTGAATTTCACGTTTCTGTTCCATGATCCTATCTGGGCTCACGCATTGCATCTAGTTATTTCTCTTTCATCTCTTTCAGTCTATAACAGTTCCTCTGTCTTTCCTTTCTTTTTCATGATCTAGACACTTTTGAAGAGTACTTGATGAGTGATTTTGTAGAATGTCCCTCGACCTGGGTTTATCTGATGTTTGCTCATAATTGGCGTAAAGTTATACATGTTTGGCAAGAACACCAGAAAAAGGATGTTGGATCCTTCTCAGTGCAACATTCCAAAGGATTCAGTGTCAGTATGCCTTATTACCGGCGATATTAACCTTGGCCACTTATTGTGGTGGTGTCTACTGGCTTTCTTCACTAAAATGTTACCAACCCTTTGTAGTTAATAAATTTCTTGGGAAAAATACTTGGAACTATGCAAATCCTGTTTTATCATATATTTTTGTCCACTAACCTTGGCATCCATTAATTACTCGGTGTTTATCTAATGGAGATTTTCTATTTCTATCTTTCCTTCCGTATCTATAAATGGAAATTCTACTGTAAGATCAAGCTATTCCTTTTCCATTTATTTACTTGGTGATTGTTTATGTCAGTATGGACTCATATTTATTTTGCCCTATGGGTTAAAATTTAATACTATAATTATTTTCTGTGTTGCTCAAATCATTCTAGTTTTGGCCACTAGGAACTCCTTCAGGCTGACTTACTCTGTCACCAAGGCTGGAGTACAGTGATGCAGTTCTGAGTCACTGCAGCCTCAACCTCCTGGACTCGAGCGATCCTCCCATCTCAGCCTCAAGTAGCTGGGACTATAGCTACCCAGTAGCTGGGTCACCACGCCCAGCTAATTTCCTGTGCTCTTTTGGTAAGTACCCCTCTTCTTTTATTAAGTACTTCCTTATTTTCTGACACAAGATGTCCCAGACTCATCTTGTATTTTCCCTGCCCTGTCCCTGGAATAAATCATCTCTTTGAAAAACCCTGATTCCTTTATCTACAATATATTTACTTACTTGTTCAATTCTGATATATAGAAAAAGTGGTCAGAATTATTAATACATACCCCATAAAAAAATGCCTTTACTTACTAGATTTCAGCATTTATTACCTTTAGCCTCACCACAGTATCCAGCCAAGACTCCAGTTACTTAGTTCTTTTCTCCCCACCCCTTTCAGTATGGTTACCTTATTCATTTGTAACACAGCGTAGTTCATTTGTTAGTGTCTGTACTCCATTTTGTACCCTCACCCTCCCTCCCTCCCTCCCTCCCCTCCCTACCCCACCCCACCCCACCACATCCTGGTTTTTTCAGTTGTTTATTTTGTGATGATATGAAGACTATGGGAAACATTACTGTAATCCTAAGTGTCAGAGTCAAATAAAAAGATATACTCAGAGAAGTGTCACTCTCTTGTTACCCTGCTGCCCCATTCTCACTGCATCCTTCTTTCTATCCCTTTCCCTCTAATCCCTGGAAATAAGCAGTCTCCTTAGATTCTGATGTATCCTTCCTGCATTTCTTTCACACAAATAAGCAACATGTGCATTTTCCCAAATCCCTTTCTTTCCTACATGAAGAGCAGTATACTACAGACATTCTTTGGGGTTTTGCCTTTTTCACTGAACAGTGTGTCCTGGCTAACACTATGTATTAGTTAAGAGATCTTTGTTCTTTTTAACAGGTGGATTCTACCCCAAGTGTAGATGTACCACATGGTTCATTCAACTCTCTCCTGTGTGGACGTTTAGGTTGTTTCCAATTGCTTGAAATTATAATGCTGAAATGAATAACTTTGTGTACATGCACTTCAGAATGCAGGAGGTGTATTTTCAAAATAGATTCTTATGAGATTGCTATGTTTAAAAAGTGCACATAATTTTGCCAAGTACTGCCAAATCTGCATTCTACTAGCAATACATGGGAATGCCTATCCTCCACAGCCTCACCAACAGAATGTGCTGTCATTGAAAAAATTTTTTGCCAGTCTGATAGGTGAGAAATTATATCTAAGTGTTTTAATTCACGTCTCTAACTGAGTGAACACTTTTTCATGTTTCAGGACTATTTTTATACTCCCCCCCCCCATTGTTCTATCAAGTATTTGGTTCTTTCTCCCTCAATTTTTTTTTTTTTGGTCGGCGTCTCACTCTGTCATCCAGGCTGGAGTGCAGTGGCACAATCACAACTCACTGCAACTCACTGCAGCCTCAACCCCCAGACTCAGGCAATCCTTCTGCCTCAGCCTCCTGAATAGCTGGGACCAGACACGTGCCACTACACACAGCTAATCTTTTCTATTTTCTGTAGAGATGAGGTCTCGTTATGTTGCCTAGACTGGACTCAAACTCCTGGGCTCAAGCAATCCTCGTTTCAGCCTCCCAAAATGCTGGGATTATAGGTGTGGGTCATCGCACCCAGCCTTTCCCTCAATTTTAAAGTGTTGTTTATATAGAAAAGATGTTAACCCTTTGTGAAATAATATATTCCAAATATTATACATACTTTGTTTAAAAATTAACTAGACTCCATCTTATTCATTCAGATTTCCTTGGGTTTTTGTTTGTCTGTTTTTTCTTCCAAAATGTCCCTTTTCCGTTCCAAGATCCTATCTGGGATACAACAATACATTTAGTTGTCATGTCTCCCTAAATCCCTCTGGGCTACAACAGTTTCTCAGGCTTTCCTTGGTCATGTCCTTGACAGTTATGAGACAGCTGGTAAGGTAGTTTGTAGAATGGCTCTCAATTTATGATTTTCTGATTTTTTTTTCATAATTAGACTTGAGTTATTGGTTTTCGGGAGGAAGACCACAAGTGTAAAGTGCTATTCTCATCACATCCCATCAAGGATATACATTTTCAACATGACTTATTACTGATGCTGTTTACCCTGATTACCTGGCTAAGGTAGTCTGCGAGATTACTCCACAGTGAAGTTACCTTTTATTTACTCTTATAGTCTACATTAGTTGCCTATTATCATAGCCACCTTCCTTACTAACTTAGTCAGCTTTATATTCTAAAAGCGAAATACTTAGCAGATGCTCAATAAATACTTTTGAAAGAGAGTGGCAGTGAAATTGTCATTAATCAAGACTGGAGCCAGGAAAACAACAACCTTGTCTTTCATCTCTCCCTGCTGGTGGCCAGGAGCACACATTATCAGAGAGAATGTGAGCAATACATTGAGAATCATGCCCAGTTCAAGTTCTACTTCCTTTAACAAGCCTCTGTAACTGCTCCAGATCTTAGTCATGACTTGTTCATGTCAACTCTGTAGAACTTAAACAATAAATCTCCTTCATTAAGCACTTACTAGTCTATGGCAGGTACCTCTGCTAGTATGCATTATCTTTGAAACCATCTTATAAAGTAAGTGTCATTATTACCTTCTTACAAACTAAAATTAAGGCTGAAAGAAATTAAGTTTATATACATTTGGACAGTTATGGGCTCAATACTAATGTGTCCACAGTGCCCAGCATATAGCACTCAACTAATACCTGTCGCCAATCTGAGAAATCTCTTCCTCTAGTGAACTGCACTACTTTTTCTATTTCTCATGAAACTTATATTTTACCCCACATTAAAATACAGGATAGACATTAAAAAGGAGCATGCCTACTATTAAACTAGAAGCTCCCTCTGGAAAGGATAGTGACATTCATTTCTTCGTGTTCTTAAAGCATTTAACATACTACTTTCACCTGTGCTTAACAGACGATTTTGAATTTAGAAATTCATAAAGAACAACTACTGAGCACTTTGCCACTTATCAAAGCAATCACTTTGGTCTTTCTGAGAAACGAGATTAAAAGAAAGTTGTGAAAAGGGGAAAGACTCAAGCTGGGAATCACCAAATTTTAGAGCTAGAAAGAATCTCAAGAAATCTGGTCCCAATTTCTCATTTTGCAGATGAAAAGACTTAAAACCAGAAAGGTTAAGCACTTTGTCCAAAGTCACATAATTCCTAAATACCACAATAAGGTTCTTACTATCACATCACACTGACACACAACTCAATGACAGTTTCTCAAAGAAAAGAGTGGTAATACTCAAAGAACTGGTCAGATACATACTGTCAATATGATATCTGTCAAGGTATATGTCTATTTAGAACAATTTTGCTGGCCAGGCATGGTGATGCATGCAAGTAATCCTAACACTTTGGGAGGCCAAACATAGTACAACCCCCATCTCTACCAAAAAAAAAAAATTTAAATTAGCTGACCATGGTGGCACATGCCTATAGTCCTACTCTAGAAGCTGTAACAGGAGAATTACTTGAGCCCAGGAATTCAAGGTTGCAGGGAGACACAATCATACCATAGCACTCGAGCCTGGGCAACAGAGCATAACCCTGTCTCTAAAAAGATAAAATAAAATAAAATATACACAAACAAATTTAAAAAATAGAATGGTTTTGTTGATCTGAAGAGACCCTGACTGGCACAAGAAGCATGAAAGAAAGTATAAATAAGAATATATAATTTCACTTCTATTGATCAGATCTATAGAGTATCTGTAAGAGACCAACAGTCTTTCTCAAGACTTCTATTCAGTAAGGAATAAACCAAAGCGCATAACAAATAACTAAAAAAACCTGTATTCAAGAAATAAGAGTGACCTTGCCACAACGGAAGCTTAAGAGTTAGTGTAAAAGAATAAGTCTATGAAAATTTGAGTGGAATTTATTTTGCATTGAAACCTAGTAAATTAGCTATCTTAAGAAAAAAAGGTGATCCCAGAAAGGAAAAAGAAAAAGTCAATGATCTGATCTGGATATATGAGACAAAAGTAGCAAATATTATTAAATTTAGTTTTTTTAAAATGAATATCTAACCACTAAAAATTCTCTGTTTCAAAGCATCCTGCACAAAACGCTCAAACAAACTCATACTTCTAAATTCCTCTCTGGTAATGTTAGTATAACTGTCAATTTTTAATCAACTACCTGATACAGTCTTCAGATTATTAAAAAGATGGTATCTTTTCCTAAACATTTTACCTCCAATTTGCCACAATGAATGGCCTTATGTTAATTAAAGTAAATAACAGTATGTTCATCTTACCAAATTGAAGTAAAAGGTCATCTTCTAATACTGGCTTCAAATACTCTTCTTTCTCCCAAGGCACTGGGTTGTATATGGAATTCATATACTCAACTGTAGGATTCTGGATATAAAATTAATTGCACGTTTTTTTCATTGTATATAATCACAAAGTCTCCCTAGTAAAAACTAGGGAAATTAAACAAAAAAAGAAGTCATGTCGGCATTACACAAAATCAGCATCTCACCTGTCATTTCATTAACTTGCTGATGATTGCTTAATTAATGGTTTCAATGAGTTTTTTATTGTTTTAATTTGGGGAAAGTGACAATGCCAACATTCATTTAAAAAGGACAAAAAAAAAAAGAAAAAAATATTCGAAAAAAAATAGAAAGAGAGCAACCAGACTACTTGAAATCGCACCAGAAATTATTTCTAAGTTTACAGATACTATCAGTATTTCCCTTTATCCAACACTGAATTACTTGCTCACATAACACTGATTCAGCTCTCAGACACAGTTAAAAACAACATGTGTTAGTTATGTGTAAACATTTACTTGGTGCTTTGCGGTGTGCTAGTTCCTAATGTCCATGATACCCCCATTACGATGAGTGCCAACTTTACAACAGTCCCTAATATAACAGTTCCTCAGTCTTCCAAATAACCAGTGCATTCACAGTAACTGTGGCATTTCTTTAATTTCTAAACATTATAAATTAAGCTGTCAACTTACCTTAAGTCTAATAAAATTTATTAGTTTAATGTATCCATAAAATTCAAGTCCTAAAGGGGGGAAAAAAAATTCACCTATTTTAACATAATGTGAGTTTTGTTTAATTGACCTGTTCTATAAAGGCTTCTCTGATTAGCCAATAAAATATCTCTGACTTCTAAATTACTATTCATAATATTTGGATTTTTTTTACTAAAAATTGGTAGTAATTTTGACACTTCTGAATTTCTAAGAAACAGGCATAAATGACAAATTTTAAGTGCTTTTCATTTTTTTAATGGAAAATTAATTTTTAGAATTCTACTCATTTGTAAGAGCAGTACAGTTCTGAACAATTAGGTCCTAGATTTTACCAAGTATTTGGCAGTTAATACTAGAGCTGAAAGTTTCTGAAGCCCTAATTTTTATGGTGCCTACCAAATATAATTTTGCCAGAACATAGAGTATACTAGTTTTCATTTGAAGTTAAATAATGCAAATTAAAAAACAATGAGGCTTGTTCTCCAGTTCTCACATCTTTCCAAAAATAAAATAGCACTTAAAACAATGAAAAGCAGTAACATTTCCAACCAACAAGTTATCAAATGCCACAGAATTGCTGTTATGAGGAAGCTTTAACAGCATATGAGGGACCCCAAAAAAACCTGAATTACTTTTTTGGAGGGTGGGCCCCTTGTAGTACAGGCTTCCCACTAGGTGCCCCTAGGTAGGTGTTCTAGGAACCCACTAGCATCAGTGTACCAGCTAGCGGTGTTGTGAGAGGCTGCATTCGGCTTCAGTGAATTGTTTTTTTGGAGATTCTTTCAACGTGTTTTCCTATTTCATGATGGGTAATTTATAAGCACACCTGCCCAAACCACGCTGAATGTTCAGCAGTTTTATACCAAAAACAGCATACCCCACCCTCCCTATTCCCCTGATCACATCACAAGCAACTATTTTTTGTTTGCCGGGATGAAAAGTCCTCAAAGGGAAATGTTTTGCTGATGTGAAAGAAGTGAAACCAAAAATGGCAGAAGCACTAAAAGGTATCAAAATTGACGAGATCAAAAACTGTTTTCAACAGTGGAAAAAGTGTCTTGATAGGCATACTGCATCAAATGGAGAGTACTTTGAAGGGGTCTGAAATTTAAACATGTAATAATAAATACACAATTTTTTATAAATAAATTCCAGTTTTTTGGGGGTTTCACCCTCACACAAAACACCCATATTGGTAAGTGAAAAATCAAAAATACAAAAGTAAATCTAAAGTATGATTCCTATTCAGTTTAAAAATGCAACATTAAAAACATAAAAAAATACAATGGTGTCATTCATATGCCTTACAAAAGTCGTTGCTGTTGAATTTTGATTTATAAACACATTATATCATGTTTACCTGAGACCTAAAAATCTGTCTAATATTTGCTGTTCTTCAAGAATGTCCCTTCTAGTTGTTAAAAAAATACAGCAATCAAAAAGCCATCCAACCTCCATGGCCTCTTGGGTATCTAGGACTACAGGAGCACACCAACACATCCAGCTAATTTCTTGATTTTTCTTGTAGAGAAAAAGTCTCACTATATTGCCTAGGCTGGTCTTAAACCCCTGGGCTAAGGTGATCCTCCCACCCTGGCCTTCCAAAGTGCTGGGACTACAGGCATGAGCCACCTTTCCTGGTCTGAATTTAGTTAATTTTAGTGGAATAGTGTATTTCTTCTATATCCATTTAAAGAAGTGGAAGGCTTTAAATTTAAGATATGTTTACACAGAAATTTCAATAGAAACATCACCTGAATACTTTGCATGTTACCTTATCTCTTTTTCCATACTCTCCCAAGCTTATAAAACTCAATCTTGTAGGCAGCGAAACTCATGTTATGCTTTGACCTGATTAAGTTGTCTGTTTTCAAATAACCTAACTCTGATAGGACAAAAATGCTATCACATGCCAAATGTTTCTTTTTAGTTATAAAGCCAATATAAGCTTAAATACAGTGAATCTTGTCTAGAAGAGAAACTTATAAACTTACACTTACATCTTATAATGTTACTCGTCTTTACTCTAAAAAATACTCACCATGTTTATGAACCATGCTATCAATATTAAAGTGATGCTCAGACTTACAGTGTGAAAATGTTTCTTCAGCAGATATGAATAACCTGAAAAATCAAACAGCTTCATGAAATAGTTTTCCAAGAAGTCTAAATATTGCTTTCATGTTAAATACACAGTTTTCACTCTGCTAGTTTTTAGTTTTATTTCCAGGTGAGAAAAACAAATGCACCTGTATCTGAAACAAATGGAACCCAGCACTTTTAAAAGAAGTTAGTATTTCTGAGTCCCATTTTACACCTAAAACAAATTACCCTTTAAATGCCAATGTTACCTTATTTGCCAAATATCACTGAATTTATCAAAAGGCTTTAAAGAAAGAGTTCCCTTTGATAGAATCTGTTTCTCTCGAGTCACAACAATCCCCTATTTGAGAGTCTTTTCTCCTCTAAGCGCCAACTCTGCTTTCAGAGGTTTGAACTGGCACATCTCAAACTGCTTTTCAGAAATAAAGCATAAAATGTAATTTTACCACAGGCACATTCCCAAATTGCCTTATTTCAAAGCGATCTTGTAGTGTTCCCAAAGTACTTGCTTTACAGACACTGTGAGGATCAGACCTCTATACAATGTGACCTGCAAAACTGAAGGACATGTTGCTGGGAATGTACAGCAGAGACGCTGCCCAGTTCATCTATATTCCTAGTACATTTGCTGCATTCGTTTTCAACAAATGTTTACCGAGATAGGTTATTTGCAGTATTTATGGAGCCTATCACAGGCACTGCACCCCTGGAGCTCAATAAATATTTTTTCATGACAACTAGTGTATATGTAGACATTCTACCTACTCAATGAGGCTGCACATGAGAACACGAATCGGCACCAGGCCCAGATATAAGGAACACTGGGAAATGTTTATTAAGGTAACACTGGCCAATTCCAGCCAGGCCTCTTTCACACCTACTTGCCCAGGACAGCAGCCAAAGTCAAAGCTTCCTGAGACTGAGGCAGAATTTTAAGTGGAAAGAATGTGAATTTGGGAATAAGACACACCACAACTTTGTGACCTTGAGCAAGTTACTGATATTGCAGTCTCTTTTACCCTAAGTGAAAAAGGCATCCATTCCTTCGTCTTCAATAGGTGGGGAAGCCCCATTAAGGAAGGTGAACTAAGAGACTATCTAAATGGGCTCAAATAGAGATGTTACACCTGAGACTGCCCACTACTGGTCAAATTACAGAATATAGTGCACTGAAAGTGTCTTAGGGATTTTCTAGTCCAGCGTGGCTCCAAACTTGTTACTTAGGAGAGTCACCTCTGATAGGGTCTTCATGAAAACAGACGATCCCTAGACCCCATCCCTGATTTAGAGGGACTCAGGTGCAGAGTTCACTATCTATTTATCTATCTATTAATTTAATCTAATCTATCTATTTTTTTTTTGAGTTGGAGTCTCACTCTGTCGCCCAGACTGGAGTGCAGTGGCATGCTCCCAGCCACCGCAGCCTCGACCTGGTGGGCTCCAGCGATCCTTCCGCCTCAGCCCTCCAAGTAGCTGGAACTACAGGCGCGTGCTACCACGCTCAGCTAATTTTTTTGATTTATTGTAGAGATGAGGTCTCGCCAAGTTGCCCAGGTGGGCCTTGAACCCGCAGGCTCAGGCAATCCACTCACCTCAGCCTCCCAAAGCGCGGGATTACAGGCTGAGCCACCGAGCCCGGCTGAGTTTTTTTTTAAACAACTTCTAGATTGATTAAAAAATGTGTGTGTGTGTATATATTGGCTG
>CAUYQG010016971.1:0-20046 GCA_963574415.1 Tarsius wallacei
TTTTTGAGTTGGAGTCTCACTCTGTCACCCAGACTGGAGTGCAGTGGCCGCTCCCGGCCACTGCAGCCTCGACCTGCTGGGCTCCGGCGATCCTTCCGCCTCAGCCTTCCAAGTAGCTGGAACTACAGGTGTGCGCTACCACGCCCAGCTAATTTTTGACTTATTGTAGAGATGAGGTCTTGCCAAGTTGCCCAGGCGGGTCTCGAACCCGCGGGCTCAGGCAATCCACTTACTTCAGCCTCCCAAAGCACTGGGTTTACAGGCTGAGCCACTGAGCCCGGCTTCTCTTCTCTCCTTTGCTCTGACCTCTGGTCTCCTGTAGTCAGCTATCCTGACTCGGCCAGACTCTCAACTTGTCTCCCCAGTTCAGAGAGACTGCTGGACTCTTCCGTGTTCTCCTTTCTTCCTGGGGCAATGGTAGGTCTCACCCTCAGGGACCAGTGTCCTTGGGTACCTGGTGTCCAGTGACTTGAATGACGTTGTTTTATATATTTTGTCTGTATTTTTTTTTAGCTTTTCATATGGAAGGGTAAAACTGGTTTGTTATTCCATCCTGTCCAGATGTGGAAGGTTCTTTCTTTTGTGTGTGACACTTTTGTCTTCTTCTTTTGAATACTCCCTCCCCAGTTTTCCATTTCATCTCTCTCTACTTTTTCTTTTCTTATTTTCCTTATGCCTCTCTCATCACTTACTCTCTCTGCCTTTTTTGTCTTTTCTGATGCTGCTTAATGTTTGTGACAATAACTATTTGAAATTAGAAACTGATGTTTTCTTTCTCAGAGCAGAATTTGATTGTGAGATAGATGCAGTCCTAAAGATTCATTTTTAGATCTGGTTTATAAAAACATAATTTTTATGAAGTTTTTTTTTCTGGAACACATCAGTGAGTTGTGCTTTCATGTATTCCTTGGGGTAGCTAAAGCATACTTATTTTAAAGTCTCAGATTGGCTCATAAAATTAATCTCATGTGGGATGAATTAATGTTTGATGGTTGTTTTTTCTTTTTGACTGTTTTATGTACCATTAGATTTATACGTGTATTTTGGAATTTTGGTTTGCAGGATAATGTTTAATGAAAGATTTTTGTTCTTCGTCTTTTTTCTGTTTTCCTCCTGTCCGTCACTCTCCCCCTGCTTCCACCTCTTGATTTCTCCTCATAAGTGGTTTTGCAGTTCGTTCTACCTAATTCTCTAGGCTTGAAATCCAGAACGAGGCTTCCTAGGGACCTGTCAGATAAACTACCAGCACTGGTATAGGGAGGGGTATAGCTGATCTCACACTCATGGTTGGATCCTTAAGCCCACAGCTCCTGAGAGCTGTAGCCCAGGCTGCATTTGGGTGACAGTTTTTGTCATCCTTCCTATACCACACAGAGCTTATCCTGTTCCAGCCTTTGACTTCAAGCTTTTAGTCTTCCTCAGGCCCCAAGCCAGCAGCATACCATCCTATAGGAGGCAAGCTCCTGGTTCCTCTTCCTGTTGGCAAATCCATGCTTTATCCTCACTCGCTGTTCTGTTTCTGGTCTGTGGAAGTATTCTCTTCTCTTTGAACTTAAACTATGTCTTTTTTTTTTTAAACATGAACTTTATTTAGTTTCTAATATTTTTATTTTAAAGATGTGGAGTACAGTTCAGGCTTAGGTATGCAAATGTTGATTATGCAAGTACCCCTGTTGATGAGGTGTGCTCTCCCAGCAGATTCCCACTACTGCCAACCCCACCCCCACCCTCCAGCAGTTTTCCGCTACTGCCAATCCTTTTCTTATATTATTACAATAACTGTTCAAGGTTCTCTTATGAGTGAGAACAGGTGATACTCAGTTCTTTGTTTCTATGATACATCACTCAGTATTATAGACTCTAAGTCCATCCAAGTTGCTGTGAAGTTCATGATTTTGTCCTTCTTTATGGCTACATAATATTCTATTGTATATATGTACCACATTTTAAAAATCCAGTCCTCTTTTGATGGGCAGCACAGTTGGTTCCATATTCTTGCTACTGTGAACAATGCTGCAATAAATATACATGTGCAGATATTTTTTTCATAGAGTGATTTGAGTTCTTCTGGGTATATTCCCAGTGGGGGGATTACAGGGTCATATGGAAGGTCAATTTTTAGATCTTTTAGGAATTGCCACACTGTTTTTCACAGAGGCTATACTAGTTTACACTCTTACCAACAGTGTAGATGTGTTCCCTTTTCGCCGCATCCTATCCAGCATCTGTTGTTTTTTGAGTTATTGATGACAGCCATCCTGACTGGAGTTAGGTGGTATCTCAGTGTAGTTTTAATTTGCATTTCTTTGATGACTAGTGAGGATGTGCATTTTTCCATGTATCTGTTGGTTGCTCATATGTCTTCTTTTAAGAACTGTCTATTCATATATTTTGCCCACTTTGTAATGGGGCTGTTTGTTTTTTCTTTTCAGCCTGTTTGAGTTTCTTGTAGATCCTAGATGTTAGGCCTTTTTCAGATAAGACAGTTGGTAAATATTTTTTCCCAGTCTGTGGGCTGTCTCCTCACTCTCTTGATGGTTTTTTTGGCTTTGCAGAAGCTTGTCAGTTTGATGAGGTCCCACTTGTCTATCTTTTCTCTTACGGCATGGGCACTTGGGGTTTTAAACAGGAATTGGTTGCCAGTTCCAATTTCCATAAGGTGTCTCCTGCATTTTCTAAGGTTCTTATAGTTTGAGGTTTTACGTTTAGATCTTTGATCCATTTAGAGTTGATTTTTGTGTATGGTGGTAGGTAGGAGTCTTGTTTTAATCTTCTGCATGTGGTCAGCTAGTTTTCCCAGCACTATTTACTGAATAGGTTCTCCTGTCCCCAGTGGTTGGTAGTGGAGGCTTTGTCAAAAATGAGTTGGTTGAGAAATTGATGCTTTGCTTCTGGAATCTCCATCCTGTTCCTTAGGTCTATATGCCTGTTCTTGTACTAATGTCAGGCTGTTTTGATTATTGTAGCTTTATAGTAAAGTTTAAAGTCTGGGAGTGTGATACCTCCCATTTTGTTTTTTTGCAGACTATGTCTTTTTGATTTTCTTTTTTTTTTAATCAAACCTGTTATTGTTGTGTGTTAGAAGAACAAAGAGCTTGGCCATGCCATCTTGTTCTTGTTTGTGAGTACTCATTGTATGGGATACTAGGTTAATGTTGTTTTTTAGTCTGTTCCAACATGGAACTTTGCTGTCAGATGCACCTGGTTCTGAACTTGGCATTTAATCTCTACTGTAAACTTAGATTAGATGTGAAAGCTGTCTCAGCCACATTTCCTTCATCTTTAAATGGGAATAATACTAGTTGTTGTGCAGTGTGTATGCTAACCTTGCATCAGTGTAAGCATGAAGTGAGAGAGACATGCACGGTACCTAGCACATGGCACATGAACAACAAATGTTAGTTACCTTAGGAATACAATTTAGAAATGTTTTATTTTCACATTTTATATAAAGATGAAAGATATTTTAGATTATGAATTCCATGACAGTCAATTTTAAACGATCACTCATTGAATATTTATTAGGTGCCAGCACAGTGCTAGGATCTTTATACACTTTTCCCTACTGAATTGTCATAAAACGCTGTAAGGTAGGTATTATTCTTATTTTAGACCAAATTGAAGCACTGTGAGGTTAGGGAACTTTTCTGGGGTCACTCGCTAAGCTGGGGTTTGATCCCAGACCTATGCTGGCTCTCCCCACCCAGGAGACTCCACCCACCCAATTCTCTGCGACTAGGTTTGTGAAGGCTAGAGTGTGAGCCCTCTGTCTACAAGGCTACCCTGTGTGGCCTACAGGTATCTGAAGATAATTTCTTTTGAGAATAGGCTGGCGATAGGATTGAGTACCAAAGGGCTGTGCTGTGACTGGGACTTGGTGGCCAGTCACAAGTTGTGGTGTTCTCTTCATTGCTCAGTAATGGCAGGGGAGTGGTCACTCACCCTAGTGCTGTGATCCAAACCCAGGTTTTAGAATGAAGGACCCATTAGATTGCCCATTTCTAGCCTTGTTTGAGGTGGAGAAATGATAGTACAATCTTAAGATCCAAACCCTAATCAAAATGATTCCTGTGTGTAGGAATCCCAGGGGGACAGCCTGAAACAACACTTTGACACACTGGTCTTTCCACCTAGCAGAAGAATAATAGCTGTGGGACCAGTTGCAGCATCACTGATGGTGGGCGAAATTGCCGACCTTTTATTTTTCCCCTATTACTTTGTGTATGTCTTAGCAGAGGGAGTTATTGTGACTGAAACAGTGCTATTATCATCTACTATATGCTCAGGAGATCCCACACCAGAGGATTTTATTACCTTCAGTGAGAGGGAAAAGGTGGTGTTTACCATTAGCTTTGTAGCAGGAATGATTTTATTCTACTTGGCAGTGTACAGCGCTGGACTCCAGGGTACATGGTTGTGTGGACACACAGGATATGTATGGCGTGCTAAAGAGTCACAGTGGCAGCGTTGTCAGGTTTGCAAGGCCCTAGGTAGGGATGAAATGAAGTCATGAATGACTTCATGCTGCTTGTGAGGTGGGCTTTGGAAACAGAATCTACATTTGTATTCCCACACGGATGCTTTAGGCCTTAAATGTGCCTCTTCTTCCTTACAGCTGCCAGCCACTTGCTTACTAGGTCCAGAAGATACTCTTTTCCTTTGCTAGGGTAAAAACAAGATGCAAACAGACAACAGGGGTGAAGAAGGCAGTGGGAACCTGGAATCTTGTCCATGGTGCTCTGCTGTTACATTAACTAGTTGGGAGCTATGTGAGGTGGTCAAGCTTGTGGCCTTTTATCAGCAAAGTCATGGATCTTTATCTGAGTTCTAGTTTGACTCTTTCATGAGTCGGTTATATGGCCTTGGCCTCTATGAAAAATATTGAACTAATATTAGTGAAAAATATTATACACGTGTAGAGGACAATTTGACAATATTTATTAAAATCATAAATGCATTGACTCTCTGACTCAATAGAGTATTTTGTTACAGCATTGCTTTCAATAGCAAAATATTGAATATAATCCAAGTAAAAAGAGGCTTCTTATATAAATGTGGGATAGCCACAATAGAAGACTTTGCAGGAGTAAGGAAAGGAATGAGGACATACTCTGTGTGCAGGTGGAGAAACCTCCAGACATACAGCTTGGTGAAGAAGCAGTACTGAATAATGTGCATCGTGTTCTGTTTTATGTAAAAGAAAGGAGGGAAAGAGAATAGATATTTGTATTTGCTTACATCTAGCAATAAAAGGAAACCCTAGAAGTTTACCATATGTGTCCCAGAGAATAGAATAAGAAAGGGAGAGGGAGGCAAATCTATTGAAAAATTAATGCCAAACAGCAGTGATTAAAATTTAAAAAATTATGATGACCACTTATGCACTTAACCCTGAATTGTACCCCACATCTTTAAAAATAAAACTTTTAAAAAAAATTTACTTTTATAGAGGGTTGCCTTGGCAGAGTATAGAAAATTACAGGTATATGCTCTAATTTGGCATCAACCTTCCAAAATTTAGATTCTACCACCTGTGGAAGGTGGTTCTGATATAGCAGAGTCATATCTTTAAATATAAAGGGTATGAAAAACAGAGGAAGAATCAGCATAATGAGACAATAAATTGGGGAAATTGAATGTTATGTTTATTAAGAATGAGATCAGGCCGGGTGCGATGGCTCACATTTGTAATCCCAGCACTTTGGGAGACCAAGGCAGGAGGACTGCTTAAGCCCAGGAGTTCAAGACCAGCCTGGGCGATAGAGTGAGACCACGTCTCCATAAAAAAAATTATAAAATTATCTAGCCGTGGTGGTGTGTCCCTGTAGTTTCAGCTACTCAGGAGGCTGAGGCAGAAGGATCTCCTGAGCCCAGGAGGTCAAGGCTGCCGTGAGCTGTGATTGTGCCACTGCACTCCAGCCTGGGTGACAGAGTGAGACCCAGACTACAAAAAAAGAATGAGATTAATTATGAAGGTGGATTGGGGTGGAATGGAGTGACATCTATTTAATATTTACAATATGTCAGACTGAGTGCTCAGACAAGCATTGTACAAGAGTAAGGGATTGGTGGGAAGAGACCACATGCGCACATACATCCCTGCACTGTATCCCTGATTGGTCTTGCCAAGGGTGCAGAAGTCAGGAACCTGATACCCAGAGCAGGTTAGATGCAGTGCTGTCTTTCCTGTCCTCTGTTCCCTGTGGCAGGGAGTGTCTTGCCAGAGTTGAGGAAGCGTTAGAGTTCTTGCTACACCTCTTTCATTTGGGCTCACATCACTGTTCTGAAGAAACTTCTACTTATTTCTGAAGTCTCATTTGAGGGATTCCTTTTAGACTTTGGCTTTTCCTGGTTCTTGAACAAACTCAGCATTCTCATTCAAAGAGAAATCAAAGTCAGTGTCCAGATCTCCGAAGAGAATCTGTGCCTCTTGAGCAAACCTAGACTTCTTCAGGGTCTTTTCTCAAAACCACTAGGAGATTTCTTCTTTTATAATTTGGATACTGTTTATTTCTTCTGATTTCTTGTACTGATAAGAACTTCCAGTACTATGTTGAATAGTAGTGGTGAAAGTGGGCATCCCAGCCTTGTTTCAGTTCTGAGGAGGAATGTGTTCAATTTTTCTCCATTCAGGATGACATTGGCTGTGGGTTTGTTGTACATAGCTTTTATCATTGAGGAATATTGCATCTATGCCTATTTTACTGACTTTTTTTTTTATCATGATGGATGCTGGATTTTATCAAATGCTTTTTCTGTGCCTATTGAAATGATCATATGATTTTTGTTTTTAATTCTGTTTATATAGTGGATTACATTTATTGACTGGCATATGTTCAACTACCCTTGCATTCCTGGGATAAAACCCACTTGGTCATGGTGTATTTTTTAAAAATGTGCTGTCAAATTCAGTTTGCTAATATTTTGCTGACAATTTTTATATCTATATTCATAAGGAATTTTGGTCGTAGTTTTCTTTTTTTGTTGTCTTTTTCTGGTTTTGTTGTCAGAGTGATACTGACCTTGTAGATTGAATTAGGGAGAATTCCCTCCCCTTCAATCTTGTGGAATAGCTTCAGTAAAATTGGTGCCAGTTTTTCTTTGGAGGTCTGGTTGAAATTCAGCTGTGAGTCCATGGACTTTATTTATTGGGAGACTTCTAATTACTGTTTCAATCTTGCTGCTCATTATTTTCCTGTTCAGGGTTTCTATTTCTTCCTGATTCAAGTTTGGGAAGTTGTATGTTTACAAGAATTTATCCATTTTCTCTAGATTGTCTCTATATGCTGACGACATGATCTTATACCTAGAGAACCCTAAAAACTCCTCCAAAAGACCCTTGGACTTGATAAATGAATTCAGTAAAGTTTCAGGATACAAAATCATCACACCCAAATCAATAGTACTACTATACACCAATAGCAACCAAACTGAAAATCAACTCAATTCCATTTACAATAGCAACCAAAAAGCTAAAATACCTAGGAATATATTTAACCAAGGAGGTAAAAGACCTCTACAAGGAGAACTACAAAACTCTGATGGAAGAAATTGCAGAGGACACAAACAAATGGGTAAATGCTCATGGAATGGAAGAATCAACATTACTAAAATGACCATTTTACCCCAAATAATCTACAAATTCAATAAATCCCTATCAAACTACCAATGTCCTTTTAAGAAACAGCCAGATTAGCCAAAGCAATCCTAAGCATAAAGAACAAAACTGGAGGCATCATATGACCTGACTTCAAATTATATTGCAAGACTGTAGTAACCAAAACAGCATGGTTCTTATACAAGAGCAGACACATGCACCAATGGAACAGAATAGAGAAATAAACCCAAATACCTACAACCAACTAATCTTTGACAAAGCAAATAAAAACATACACTGGGGAAAGGACACCCTATTCAACAAATGGTGCTGGAAAAATTAGCCACATGGAGAAAAATGAAACTTGATCCCTATTTCTCCCCATATACAAAAATTAACTCAAGATGGATTAAAGACTTAAATGTCAGATCTGAAACTACAAAAATACTAGAAGAAAACCTAGGAAAAACTCTTCTGGACATCAGCATAGGCAAATAATTTATGACTAAAACTCTGAAAGCAAATGTGACTAAAACAAAATAAGTAAGTGGGACTTAATTAAACTAAAAAGTCTCTGCACAGCAAAAGAGATAACCTGCAGAAGAGGAGAAGATATTAATCAGGGAAACTAAAACCATAGTGAGATATACCCTATACCAGTAAGAAGGGCCATTATTAAAATATCAAAAAGCTATAGATGCTGGTGTAGATGCAGAGAAAAGGGAACACTTATACAATGTTGGTGGGCATGTAAATTAGTACAACCTCTATGGAAAGTGGTATGGAGATTACTCAAAGAACTAAAAAGTAGATCTACCATTTGATTCAGCAATCAGTCTACTAGTATCTACTCTAAGGAACAGAGACTGTTATATAAAAATGATACCTGTGCCTGCATGCTCATTGCAGCACAATTCACAGTTGGAAAGATGTGGAATCAACCTAAATGTCCATCAGTTGATCAGTGGATATATATGCACCATGGAATACTACATAGCCATTTTGGAAAGCTCTGAGATTTGTTTATAAATTTAGCCATAAAAAAGAATGAAATCATGTCCTTTGCAGCAACATGGACAGAGCTGGAGTTCATCTTCCTAAGTAAACTGACTCAGAAACAGAAACGAAGCACTGCATGTTCTCACTCATATGTGGGAGCTAAATGGTCACAAAGATGGAAATAATAGACACTGAGGACACCAAGAAGAGGGGAGTGGAGAGTTAGGGTTCAGAAACTACCTACAGGGCACAATGCTCACTATTTGGGGAATGGGCCACCTGAGACCCACTACTACTTGGATGTAATGAATACTCATGTGTACCCCCTAAAAAAAGAAAAAAAAATAACTTAGGGTAATAGTAATCATTATATGTAGAGTTGGGGTAACTGGGACCGAGAGAGGGTATAAACCTCCCATACTTTCACAGGAAAGAAGGTAGAAGTCTGAGGCTAGAACCCTGAGGTAGTTTATTCTAAAGTGCACTGTCTACTACTTGGCTCTAGGCTGAAAATTGAGGTGTGCAATTTTGATGGTTGCTGTAATATCAGAGTTCTCAAGCTATTTTGGAAAGCTCTGAGATTTGTTTATAAATATAGTTTGAGAAATTATCACTTACCCCCTCAAAAAAAAAGAAAGAAGGAAAAACTTCATTAGATATATATAGTACAGATGTACTTAATTTTCCTCTATAACTCCAATACAAAATTAGTCTAATACAAAATGAATCCATATGATTTGGACATTTGCTAAAAAATTTTTTCTATTAATATGTAACACAAAATATGTAGTATTTAGTGGGTATTTTCACTGACTCCTAATACTTGGCATTTGAAAGAAGTCATACTCAGCATAGTTTTGAGCTAGGTATTCAGTATCATATCCTTTAATACAAGAAGCATGTCAAGATGCTTTTTAATCAGATATAATAATACCTACAGTAATTTTGAAGTCATGGGATGCAAAACAAGAAAAAGTGAATTTTGAGGATAAAAAAGTATTCAAGAAATGATTCTACTACTAGTGATTTTTTTTTTTAAATCACTTAAAAAGTTTTTTTTTAAAGCAGGGTGTTGCTCTTTTCCAGGCTGGAGTGCTGTGGTACAATCATAGCTCACTGTAACCTATCCTTCCACCTCACTTTTCTGAGTAGCTAGGACTACAGGCACATGCCACCATACCTGCCTCATTATATTATTTTATGTAGAAATGGGCTTTTGCTATGTTTTCCAGGCTTGTTTTGAACTCTTGGCCTCAAGTGAGCCTTCCACTTTGGCTTCCCAAAGTGCTGGGATTACAGGCATGAGCCACTGTGCCTGGCCAAAAATCATTGTTAACGTGTCATTGTAACTGAAATTTAAATTGTTAGAATATGTAAAGAATATGGTATTTCGATATTAGTTACACATTAACTAATGTAATTGACTTTCAAATAATTATTGTTTATGTTTGAAGTAGAGTCATAGGCTGCTCAAAAATGGTGTTTTGCAGATTTTGACTTTTTTTCCCCCTTTTATTTTTTAGGTGACAGTAATAGTTGTACATATTTATGGGGTAAAGACTGATTTTTCAGTACTTGTACTGAATAATCAGTAATAATTTGTGATTATCAAATCAGAGAAATTAGTATGTCCATTATGATATCCTCTTCAATAAATAGTGCTGGAAAAACTGGATATCAGTATACAGAAGTATACTCTCAGCATATACACAAATCAACTCAAAATTGATTAAAGACTTAAAATTAACACTTGAAGTCAAAACTAATAGAAGAAAATACAGGTGAAATGCTTTAGGACATTGGTCTAAGCAAAGATTTTAGGGGTAAGACTTCAAAAGCACAGAGTTTGGCTTTTGTCTATTTATGTAATGGAGGCAAAACTTAAGAACTGAAGGCTTACTTTAGAGTAGTGGAACAAAGGAAATAAATGGTAAAAAATAATGTATATTAAAAAAATAAATAAATAAATGGTGTATGGATTTGGCATTCTTTGCGGGGTCATATAGATTTTATTCATTTATTTGTTTGTTTATTTATTTATTTATTTATTTGTTGGAGTCTCACTCTGTTGCAGTGGCACGCTCACAGCCACCGCAGCCTTAACCTGCTGGTCTTAGATGATCCTTCTGCTTCAGCCTTCCAAGTAGTTGGAACTACAGACGTATGTCACCACACCTGGCTAGTTTTTTGCGATTTATTGTAGAGATGAGGTCTAACCAAGTTGCCCAGACTGGTCTCGAACTTGTGGGCTCAGGCAATCCACTCGCCTCGGCCTCCCAAAGGTTACAGGCTGAGGCTCCGTGCTTGGCCATAGGTTTTAAAGGAAACACAGTAAAGAATATGAGGAAAGGGATTAGAAACTTCCCAGACTTGTTGACACAACTTTTGCCAGCCTATGTTATCTGTTTCAATTTATGATATTATCAGTGGGTTCTGCTCCACAAATCATCAGTGTTTGTTATCTTCATGGATTCTATTAAACTTTGGCTAGCTTTTCTGCCTTTTATGCTTTGCTGTGTATAGTTTTCTGTGTGGAGCAGTTATTTCCATTGTTAGCAAAAGAGACACCTGCAGGATGGTTGAACAAGAAGAAATCGAAGGCCATGGTGGCTGAGGTCTTAAACCAAAAAAGAGCAAGGATCGGTCTAACATATTTTATCTTAAAATATTGTTTTATCTTAAGAATTTGTTTAACATTACGGACATTTTCAATCCAAAGTTATACCTTTTTTTTGTTTCTAATTATAGAAGTGGTAAGGTAAAGCCCTTCAGTAAAATAACGTTCCTGAAGAAGGGAAGAGACTGTTACACACTTTTTAATTCTGTTCTTGTGTTCTGCTGGCACCGTGGGCACCAGTAGCTCAGATGGGCTTCCCCTGAGTCCACAGGCAGTAGGCATTTAGTTAGGGCTTAATAAACATTGATCATGGAATGACTTTAATCAACACTTGTGATTATTCTGAGTGCTTTTAATGTCTTGACACTTCTTCCTTTTGGACTAGGGGGAATCTAAGATATTACAGGTATGAGATATAAAGTTACATAAACCAAACTCTTCCATACTCGATTAGCCTGTCCAAAATAACTTTTATATATAAGGACATAGAAAGAATATTTTGTGTAGAATTTACTTAACTGCTATGCTCCAAGCACTTTGGTAATGTTTAATCATGTGATGATGAAAACATGATGTTTACTTGGAATACTGTTCCTGCTTTTGATAAAATTCAAGCCAAGTGTAAAAACCCACATACATAACATTTGTTTTTTGAGACTGTTTTCATAAAATGATTTTTGCTTACCTGCGAGGAGTTACAAAAAAGAATGATAAAAATGGTTTTGTCTGCCAGTCCTTCTGCACTCGGGTATGTGTCCCATGGCACCACACATTTCTGTTTGTTAGCAGGATTGTCTCTGGTGGTTTTTATAAAAATATTGATAGGTAATTGTTGGTCCCAAAGATAGGTACGCACACAGGTGTACAAATACCTTCTTATCAGAATACAATCAAAATAAGCAACTGCTATGCATGCACATGTGAACTTCTACACAGAAAAGTCTGACTACTCACAGGACTTCTGGACATTTCCTCAGTGACCTGCAACAGGGCCAGCTTTGTTTATCCAGTTAGAAAAAGTGTTGGTGAGATATGCTCAGCAATCAAAAGAAATGGAGTATTGTGCTGTACAAAAACATGGGTGAATCTTAAAATAATTGTGCTGAGTGAAAGAAGCCAGACCAAAAAAGTGTGCATGCTGTATGATTCTATTTGTATAAAATTCTAGGAAATGCAAACTCATCTGTAGTGGCAGAAAAAAAAAAAATCAGTGATTACCTGGGGATATGATGGGAGGAGGCAGAAAAGGTGAAGTGATAAGCAGGTGTGCAGAATTACAAAGGGGCACAAGGAAACAAGGGCACAAGGGGGAAGATAGATGTGTTCATTAGCTTGATTGTAGTGATAGTTTCACGAGTGTATACATATGTTAACATTTATTATATGCATGCAAATTGTATACTTTATATATGTGCAATCTAATGTTTATCTGTTATACCACATAGGTAATAAAGAGGGGAAATATTGTTTTACTGTTGTAAACAGAAGTTGGTTGACACTTGGCATAGGCAGTGAGTAAGAAGGAGAATAAATGCAACCAAAACAGTAATGAAAGAAAATCTACCTTCTCCTGTGGAATTTGGGACATAGGAAAGGCTCCCATGTCCTCATAATTATACCCCCATCTGATTTTTGATTCTTGAAATATCTTTTTTGATGGGCAGGGAATTATGTTTTAATTGAAAAGAGCAAGGGTATTGGAGTTGGGCAGACCTGGGTTTGGCCCAGTCATCTGCAAGCTGTGTGACTTATGGCAAGACACTTGCCCTCTCTGATAGTTTGTTTCCTGTCTATGAAATGGGTTGTTAGAGATATATTAAGTGCTCAATAGACGAAACAATTTTTGCTATTATTTTTATTCACTTCGCATTCTAAGTTCCACAAGATTTAAAATGCAAGTAGTCTTGGGTGAGAAAATACAGTGTTTTCATTGGCGGGGGAGAGGTGTGTGTCGCAGAGGCACTCATGTTACCACGGAGAATTGGGCCCTTTAGCAAAGTGTTGCCTGAAAGAAGAAGAGAGAGCTCATCAAATGAAGGAAAAGGATCAAACGGGTGTGAGGAGAGTTGACAGTTTATCAAATGCCCACTTTTTTTCTGTGTTCCCCATAGTGGGCATCAATCTCCTAGCTGAACCTCTTATCTAGCTACACTGCTTTTTGTGACCTCTGCTCTTTGCAGGCTGTAATTGTTTTGAGTTCATTGTTAAATATTTATATTTATGATTACTTATTGAGAAATCCAGTCTGGCATTTAGCCTGTACTTTTTTTGCTTGTTTATTTAAATATAAAATCATTCATTTGTAGGAAAACTGTTTGACTTCTTAAATGTATTGCTTAAATTTGATAGATTTTATCTTATTTAACTTTTTATCAGCTTTTATAAAATTAAAATTTAAAATTTATATATATTTACAGAAGTAAAAATTGTATAGTTTATTCTAAATTGGTCATATTGTTGGTATGCAAATTTGGAGGGAGCATCCAGTTTTTTTAACTGAAACAATGTCATTCCCTCAAAGAAACTAACAGAATTACCTGCTTTGCCGTGATATCTGCCTACTTTTTTCTTCTGCCAAGTGTTTGCAGGGATTTGACAGGTGATTGATTTGGTTTTAGAGGGTCCTGGAATTACACAAAGTGTTTCTCATACTGGAAAAGACATGCCCAGTTTTTCACAAGTTTTAAGATTTATTGCCTCACCCTAATGTGTTGCAAATTAGTTTGTTTGCTATTTATTTTACTCAGAATGTAGTAATTGGTACCATTAGTGGAAGGGCAAATTTGATCACAAGAACGAGTATACTGCCTTTTAAAGCTATTTGTTTGTTTTTTCTTTGGCAACTCTGCAGGGCTGGAGATAAGATGGGTAGACTGCTACTTTCCTTTTACTCATCCTTCTTTTGAGATGGAGATCAACTTCCATGGAGAGTGGCTAGAAGTTCTTGGCTGTGGAGTGATGGAACAACAGCTGGTCAGTTCAGGTAGTAAAGAGTTTCACGTTTTATTTACAGCTTCTGTAAAGCAATGCTCTCTTCTCATGTAGCCTCATTTGCATAATCTTAACAGGTATTTACATACTTCTGTGGGGGCAGTATTCAGATTTCTCTCCTCAGATTCCCCTCTAGATTCATCTCTAACACTGAACCCTGTAAGAACATTTCTTCCGTCTAATTTTGCAAAGACTCTTGTTTTTGGAGATATTCTTTGCCAGCGCTTGAATGCTGGATTTGTACTTTATGATTTCGTATTTATTGATTTATAATTGCCCCAAAGGCATTTGATACATGTCACAGGAGTGTTGTTTATCTTTCAAACTGTTTGAGAACTAAGCTAATGTATAATCCATGTTTGTTCTTATTGCATTTAGTATAATGCCCCAAACTCAGCAGATATTTCATGAATACACTAAAACACAATGTGAAACACTTAGGCCCTTAGTGTTGGTTGATCACCTCCCTCAGCCTAGGCAGTGCCACCTGAGGGAAAATGGAAAGATGAGGTTGCTGATTGCATTCTACTCATATATATAGGAACTTGCAAAAGGTATTTCCAGCTCTTTTCTACAGGACCATTGCTTAATAAAATGATTGCTTCTAAACTTAGTTTTAGAGCTGTATTTTTTAAAAGTCATTATCTGAATTTAATTTAAAAAATATATTTTTTTGGAGTATACAGCTTCCAGGCAAAGTAGGTTGGGATTGGGCAGTTGAGCTCACATAGGCAGAAAGCACTAAGTGGAGAGAAACTAATATGGATGGTTCTGGAGGCTCTCCCTACCCTGATCCCATAGAAGGACATTTGCTGTGTGGCCTTGGAGGGCAGTTCTGACTCAGGGTTGATCACAGGATCTCCTGTAGCAGAATAGGGAAGAGAGGTCCTTGGTGTCTAAGAAACGTGGATAGGCCTCTGGTAAGGGTTGGGAAATGAGGATGGGGTGAGAGTAAGAAAGTAGGGTGCGTGAAGTGCAGGATCCTGTTACCTGGGCTGGGAGAATGGAGGCCTGACCTTTCCTTCTTCCTCTTATGCATCCTCCCTCTGCAGGGTCCTGGACTACACAGGCTCCCAGATTCCTCTCTATTCTGCTGAGGAAGGCTTGGCAAAAAGTCCAGCACAGTGTCAGGGGACTTCACCAACAGTTTTCAAATATTCGAAGGTCCGTACTAGAGGAGAAGGAGCACAGGGGTCAAAATTGTGAGTAGGAGTTGTAAAGCTGGGCTCCAGTGTCTAGACACCCAGGGGTTCTTGTTACAACTCAGTTAATTAATAGCTGTACATCTTCAGACAAGGTGCTTAACCCTGTGAGCCTTGGTTTTCTCATGGTTAAGAGAGGTACCGCGATACCACCCTTGAAGTTCCTGTATGGGTATTATCAGAGAGGATGCATGTAAAGTTTTTTGTTTGTTTGTTTGTTTTTTGAGTCAGAGTCTCACTCTATCACCCAAGCTGGAGTGCCTTGACACGCTCACGGCCACCCCAGCATCAACCTGCTGGGCTCCAGCGATTCTTCTGCCTCAGCCTTCCAAGTAGCCATAACTACAGGCATGCGCTACCACGCCTGGCTAATTTTTTGATTTTATTGTAGAGACAGATCTCGCCAATGTGCCCGGGCTGGTCTTGAACCTGCGGGCTCAGGCAATCCACTTGCCTTGGCCTCCCAAAGTGCTGATATTACAGACTGAGCCACCGAGCCTGGCCCATGTAAAGTTATCATCAACAAGGTTACCTGCATAATCAGCGTTTGTATACCTAACCCTGAATTGTACCCCACAGCTTTATAAAAAAAAAAGTTCTTAGTAAAGGGTCTGGCACACAGTAAATGTCCAATAAAAATCAATTGCTGATGTTGTTATATATAAAATTTTTCTAATGACTAGAGCCATTTATCAACAGAGGGTCCCCTTATTAGGAAATATTTAAACAGGGGCTGTCATGCCTGTCATATAAATGATTTCTAACCAAGTGGAATTTGTTACCTCTTTGATCTGTAGTCATCTCTATAGTTATGATTCTAGACTGAGTGATTGATTTTACAGGGAAAAAGAAAAGTAAGAGTAATAGGAAACAGGAAGAAAAGAAAAATCAGCCTACTAGATATATATGTGTCTCAATAGAAAGCTAAATATACTGGAGCAAATAAGAAAGATTTAACCTCTCCTTGAATCAGAGCTGTCTTCAGATACTTCTGTGGTGTTTTGATCATTTTGTTTTGTTTTATTTTGCTTTTAAAAAAAGATTTGAATGAATCCTAAGCTTCCTCCCAGGAGTGCCTGGTGTCAGGAGGCCACGGCTAAGAAAGCAAATCAGGGGATGCTCAGCTTATGTATCAGTTGTCACTTGGAATTGTGCTTCTCTGCCCAGTTTCCAGTATCCTTGATGGGCCTTTATGAGGTTTATTCACACAGTAATTGACTGAATATTGTTATCTGAAACAGGTTTCCATGTCATTATTGCACATTAATGAGATTGCTGTAATACAATTAGATCAGCCAGGTTATTAGGTATCCTTGAATGAACTGGGAAGGAGAAAAAAGTAAAAAAAAAAAAATCTGAGATGCAAATATGTTTTAGAGATTCATAGGGGTGTTAAAATATGTTTCGAATTTTTGGGAAACTGCACAAATGAAATTTAAATATCTTACAAGAAGGAGACTAAAGAAATGGAAGAAGAGACAATTTTATAAAAGGAATTCTGTGTCAATTTTGTTGAATTTGAAGTTATTATAACAAAGTTCTACTCTGTATTCTCAGACTCGAATGTGCTTTGATGTCTGTAGTTTTAAGCTGTGCGCCTAGCAGTCACTAACCTTAGACATTATTTGCAAGTACAGCTGATTTCTGTTTTCTGAGTTTGTGTGGCATGGAGGAAGACAGGCCATGTGTACTTCACAAGTTTAGCTTGCCATTCTTTCTTTCATTTCTCCTACGTTTCCTTTCCTGCTCTCCCTTCCTTTTGTCCCCTCTCCCACCCTCCCTACTTCTTACCCTTCCTCATTCACTTTTCTTTTTTGAGGGAACTTCCTAGAAACAATATAATTGATGGTTGTAAATTCTCTGTTAAGGTTCTTATAGAGGATAAGGCAAGTGCTGAAATAACCAGGAACAGAAGAAGCGGATGGAGCAGTGACAGTAACAGACATCAGTTGAAGCCTTCCACATGACAGCATCCTGTAAGGCATGCTCTGTATGCTTCCTTTCACTTAGCCTTGGTAGCAAGGCTCTAAGGCCGAAGCTATTATTACCTACATTTTACAGAGCCTGACAAAGGTGATCCAGATCAAATAGCTGTAGAACACAAGGGAACCTTGTCCAGGTCTTTTTGACAACAGTTAACTATATACTGTGCTCCCAAATAGCGAATTGCATGACTTTGGAGTGGCTAAAAATTCATTTCAGATAAATCAGTGTGCCTAACATAGAATGGAGAACTGAAACAAAATGAAACAAACTGCAAACAATACTATTTGTTCTGTAGATACTGCTAAGAAAGGGCTATGATGCTCTCTGTGTGTTATCTTCTGTGACAGAGCATATTTAATTAAGGTGTGAAATTCGAGTGCTCATTTGAACAGTCAATGAAAACATTTTTTTTTTTTTTGAGTTGGAGTCTCACTCTGTCGCCCAGACTGGAGTGCAGTTGCTGCTCCCGGCCACCGCAGCCTCGACCTGCTGGGCTCCGGCGATCCTTCCGCCTCAGCCTTCCAAGTAGCTGGAACTACAGGTGCGCACTACCACGCCCGACTCATTTTTTGATTTATTGTAGAGATGAGGTCTCGCTTGCCCAGGCGGGTCTCGAACCCTCGGGCTCAGGCAATCCACTCACCTCAGCCTCCCAAAGCGCAGAATTACAGGCTGAGCCACCGAGCCCAGCTAATGAAAACATTTTATTACACATTTAAGTGACTGTGTCCTATATATGTTTTTTGCTCATGGAATATTGCTCTTTTAAATGGCTTATAGAGTATTACTGCTTCTTCCTAAGTTATAGTGCCTTCACCATTGATTCTGAAATCTTTCTTCTTAGATTTAGCAATTGTCACGTGAGTGGTGACTGTTTTTGTGATGATTTGATTGTTTTTTTCCCCAGAGAGGTGTTTTGAGGACATTACTGAGTCACGTCATCAAATACTACACACTTACCTCCCACTGGATTGACTCTGGCAGCTTGTGTCTTTTCATTTAGTAAATGGAGCACAAACAACTAAAGCTATCACCAGGGCAACTGTGGGCCATGATCATGCCAGGAAGGAATTTATCATTTATTGAGCCCCTGTGAAGTTTAGAAGATTATATATAGGCCAAGGAGGAGAAGAAGCTTTGCAGTAGAAAATAACTTTTTAAAAATGAAATCTCCTTCCTTTCATTAAAATTTAAAAATTGACTCTTTTGGGAGAATCTTATAGGTACATGAACAGTTTCCAGTTTTAAACAATCATTGTTTGCTTGTTTATCAAATATTTCCTGAAGTCCTTCTAAGGCTATAGAAAAGTAAATGAGCATTGTCCCTGCTTCTGAGAATACAGCAGCACACACAGACAAAAACAAATGATTGTGGTACCATGTGGTAAGAATTTGTAACAGAGGTACCATGGACAGAGTACATGGGGAGGGAAGGATTAGAGAAAACTGTGCCAAGGCCTTGTCCTGGTTATATTCACTATGGAATATTGATGTTCAAATGTGCATCCTAGAATCAGTTAGGTTTCTGTTTGCAAGAAGGTATGTACTTTGTCTTTGCTTGTATGCCCCAGTTGGCATACTTAGTGCTTCTTTTACTAAATGAGTATGAATCTATTTCTAGTTTATTCCTCTCTTCGATAGTTGATTTCTGTAGTCTCTGCACACACTTATATGGTTCAGTGTTATTGATCTAACTTGCTGAACTTGTAGGTGGTGGGGACCAAGGCTGTACCAGTAATAGATATGCCATTTATATAGCTAGTGTCTTTGTGTGCAAGTTGCTGTGCTGGAAAAAGAGGAAGTTACAAAAATGGATGAGCTATGCCTTCTCCCTATGAAAACTTACAGTAGTTCTGTATAGTTGAGCAGATAAGATTATGACATTCAAACATGGCCATACATCTAAATGCCTTTTGTGACAGCGAGCTTTGTGAGATGAGAAGAGGGAACTTTGTCCATCAGTTGAATCAATGGAGGCTTCAAAGAGGGAGTGGCCTTTGAACTGGATTTAGGCAGTGACTCTTGGAAGTGTGACTAGTAATCACTTGGTGAGGTTTATTTATTTGTTTGTTTATTTTAGCTCCTTATTTGCTTTTTAAAAAAAATTGTTATTTTTTTATTTTAGAGTTGTTGGGTACAAGTGAGGATTTACTACATGAGTAGGTAGCATGCAGGTGAAATTTCGGCTTCTAGCTGGCCCTCTCTTCCCCTGATAGTAGACCAGGTACACAGTATGATATCATGTGCCTCCTTCCCTCTTTCCTCCCTTCACCCCCTAGCAGTGACCAGCATCGCTGATCCCACCCTTGTGCTCATGTGTCCAGTGATCAGGTACAACTTATGAATGAGAACATGTAGTATTCAGTTCTTTGTTTCTGTGATAGTTCACTTAGCATGATGGGTTCTAGCTACATCCATGTTGCTGCAAAGGCCATGATTTTGTTCTTTTTTATGGCTGCATAATATGCCATCATGTATATGTACCATATTTTCTCTATCCAGTCCACTTTTGATGGGCAGTAGAGTTGGTTCCATGTTTTTGCTATTGTGAAAAGTGCTGCGATAAACATGGGTGTGCAGCTATCTTTTTTGTAGAGTGATTTATGTTCCTCTGGGAATAATTCCCAGAAGAGGGATTGTTGGATTGTATGGAA
>CAUYQG010016974.1:0-30382 GCA_963574415.1 Tarsius wallacei
AGGTCCATGAGTATGAGAGTGAAATGTATTTGCCCTATCAAATGGGAAGGGAGAATGGGCTGCATAGACAACAGGGATAGTCAAATGGCATATTCAGGCAGCAAGAAATGAAAAAGAACATTTCATTTGCATTTCTGGTAACTGGCGTTCAAGCTACCCAATCCGTGAGCCTGATCCAAAACACAGTAAGGACTTTCTTTAAAATAAAGCTTTTATACATAGCTATACACATATGTACAAGCAGCTCTGAAGGTCAGAGAAGTAACTCCAAATTTTGGAGCCTGGGAGACCCTAGTGATTACACTGAGTCTCAACCAGTGAGTGTATCTGAGGTAACAGCATCTGGAGACTTGGCCTTAGCATGCAGGAGAAAGGGGGGAATTAAACCAAGAGTAAAAGTTTCACATTTTGAAAGTAATAGTGGCAAAACACTCCTGGAATGAGGGAAATAAAATTGACAGAGGGACATGATTAGAAGGAAACCTCTAGAATTCTGCCAATCCCAGGTTCCTCAAATTGGTACAACTGGTAGCAATCTCAGGGTCGCCAGTCATGGCATCAAAGTTTGATAGAGAAGGATGACCCACAGGAGCAGCCCTGTTGTGCTTGAGGATTGTTCAACACTTGAAATGAGCTTCGGATCAGTTCTTGGCTGAAGTCCACATGGGCCCCTTTGACGAAGGCCAAGCTATCAGAGTCAACCACCACTCTTGCCCCACCCTGTTCAAATACTCTGAAAAGAGAGGAGGAAGGCAGTTAAGGAATATCACAAACACCAAAACCACTCCCTTTGAGCCCAGATGTGCACATCCTCTTTTTATTGAAGTACAGAGGGAGCATTCCTTATTACCTCTAACAGGTGCTGATTTGGGGGGGGGGGGGGGCCAAAAAGAGCCATTGGAATGAATACTGGGAAATGTTTCGGGGCTCAGGCCTGGAATCTAGTCCCGCCTGACTCTCTACCACCTACCCTGTGTGCCCCGAGAAGGCCAATTTTCCTCCTATAGTTTAGTTATTTTGATCTAGACAATATATGTTGACTGCATCCTCATTGTGTAACAAGGGCAGCGTTCACCAACCTTAGCAAACGTGGAATAAAGTGCACCTTGAACTGGAGACACTTATCCCTCCCGTCCACGCTCCGAGGACCCGCCCTTGCTCCTTGCCTGTCGTCCGGATGGATAACTGTATCCAGCGAAAATTTGTATTGGAAGCCGGAGCATCCACCTCCCTCCACCTGCAGCCTGAGAAATTCTGACCCCTCGGTGATTTCCAGAAGCCTCTGAAATGCAGGGAGGGTATCAAAAACTCCAGGCGAGGGGAGTTAAAGGGGAGTGGGGGGCCCTCACTCGGGCGCCTGTCCGGGGACGGTGTGCGGCCTCCTACCTGAACACAGCTGTCCGTGAGGCGGATCTGCCCCTCGCCAGCCTCAGGGCTGGAGGACGACGCTCCCCGACGAGACTGCAGTCCCTGGGAAGCCGCAGGGAGCCTGCGCACAAGGGAGGAAGAGGACACTGGGGCAAAGGGGACCCCTGGAGGCCCTCCCGCAAACCCGAGGACTCCACATGGACACCCACACACCAAGCCTGGGGACCCCACTTGGACACCCTCAAGTCACACAAGGTGACCCCACCTGGATATTCTCACGCCACACTCTCCCCTCCCGTGGGACGTAGTTTCCCTTCTGTCACGGGGACGCAGAGCCTGACCCCTTTCCCAAGTGCCCTCCTAGCCTCGGTACCTGCCCCTGGGCCGAGGAGCGACTGCCCTCAGGGCGGAGAGCGCGGCGGACAGCCCGCGGGCGGCCGCCATCTTCCTCACGGGCCCCGCCCCCACGGCGCCCTGACCTCTCACCCCTCCGTGCGCTGAGCCTCGGGAGGCGGGCCCACAGAAGACACCCACCCCGAGCGAGCCTATTGGGCAGTGCTGGAGGATACGGTGTTTGATTGGCTAGAAATGCTCGCGGGGGAAGCGGAGACACACCAATAAGTGGGGCGAAGGGCTGGGGAGGCGGGGCAGAGGTGGATCCAGGCTAAGGACTTGAGCGCGGAGGGGACGTAAGACGGTGGACGAGGGGAGGGGAGGGGAGGAGAGGGGAGGGGGGCTCTGGGCCGGGGCGGGCGTCCGCTGTGGTCGCCGGGGACTGGTCGCCAGGCTGGGCTCCTCCCCGCCCGCCCCTGGGGTTTATCTTGTGACCGCTGCAGCCGCGTCTCCCGAGCTTGCGCCCTGTCCCGCGATGAGAGTGCCTGCCGCTGCGCTGCTGCTCTTGGCGCTGGGCGCCGTCCAGGCCGAGCCCGTGCATTTCAAAGATTGCGGTGAGCTCGTCCCGTACCCGTGCCTGAGGAGCGGAGCCCCCGATCCCGCGCCGGACCCCGGGCTGGGTGGGACCCCAGACCAGGGTGGGGGTGGGGAGAAGGTGCTGCCTTGATGACACACCCGTGGCAGGCGACTTTGTCAGTTTCCTTGGCACAAGTGTTTTGGGGTCCCGGGCGTCCTGGAGGTGGGCCTGTTGCAGAAGTTTCCTAGCGTGTGGAGGGCAGACTGCAGAATTTCCTCCAGTGAGGAATGGAGCCAAGCAAACTAGTATTTGTAATATTTGCAAGTTAGAGCTGAGGAGTTTGTTCTGTTAACATTGGAAGTCAAGAACCTCTTTCAGCAAAAAACTGGATGAGATAGCTACAAGTATACCCTTTACCCACTTCCTACTAGATTATATGACCCAACCTTGAAAGAAGCGGGTAGAAGCTGGACACAAAAGCCTTAAAGGTCCGTGTCCAGCGGGGGGGTGGGGGGTGTCCAGGGAAGAAGCACAGAGCTTCTTTTAATGCCTTGTGTTTGAATCTAACACACACACACACACACACTTTTCTTAAATTCTCTTTTGCTGAGAAGTCGAAAGTCAGCTTCCCTTTTTCATGACTTATTGTTATAAACAGGGCTTCATTTGGGCTATAGGATCTTGTGATTCTTAATCACTTTTTCGTCCCATGAAACTCATTGTGTCTCTAATTAGCGTCGATGCGTAACTCCCTCAGTGGTAGGAATCGTTGTGGGAAAATACAGCAGGGAATAGAAATTCTGAATGTGTTCATTCAGGCAATTCTGTAGAATTCATTGTTGGAACAGAACTGGAACCATTTTGTTCCAAGGTGGAGGTGGAGGGGTGCATTGATCCATGAAAGAGGCAGGAACCTGATTTTGTAAAAATCTGTGAGTGGAAAGGAGATCACAGAGTCAAACATTGAATTCTGAAGATGTTAGGTACAGACTGAAGTCACACAGCAGAATGGGAAAGCAAAGTGAGTGCCCAATGAATATTTGTTTAAAAAGTGAGTGAGCAGCCGGGCTCGGTGGCTCAGTCTGTAATCCCAGCACTTTGGGAGGCCGAGGCAAGTGGATTGCCTGAGCCCACCACGGGTTCGAGACCCGCCTGGGCAACTTACCGAGACCTCATCTCTACAATAAATCAAAAATTATCCAGGCGTGGTAACACACGCCTGTAGTTCTGGCTACTTGGAAGGCTGAGGTGGAAGGATCGCCAGAGCCCAGCAGGGCGAGGCTGAGGTGGCCGGGAGCGTGCCACTGCACTCCAGTCTGGGCGATGGAGTGAAACTCCAACTCAAATAAATAAAATAAAATAAAACTTAAAAAAGTGAGTGAGGAAACATATACTCTTTCTTCCACTGTGTTATCTAAATGCAGGTTAAGGCACATTTGGGGATCAGGGAACAGGATTGATTAAGGGATAGACTATTGGCCTATTAACATTTAACAAATGCAGTTCCATTGAATTAGGAGACTGGCACTTGAAAGATGCTTATCACTTCAAATGACTGCCTTCCCTCCATTAAACTTAGTGACCAACATTTGGATGAAGACGCTATTTTATTAACTCATTCAATCTCACGATGTGTTTTACAGATGAGGACACTGAAGCACAGAGTAAGTTGCCTAAAATCTTACAGCTAGTGAGCAGTAGGAAACTGGTGGGTCTTTGTAAGCTATTTTGGGTTTCAGTGGTAACATTAAAAAAAGAAGGGGGTAGGGAAATAAATCCAGAAATTATTCTACTCATTTAGGGCACCTATGGAGAGAACTTTGGTTGGGTTAAAAATATATATCCCAGCAGTGCCTCCAAATGTTAGGTCAGACCCACTGCGGTAGGGTTGTGTGATCCAGTGCCACGTGAAAGATGCAAAGAATTGCACAGAAGTTAGATTGGAAATATAATTTATTTAGAAAGTAAATTAGAGAGGAGATTCTCCTCCCCAAGGTTGGGGAGGGGGCCAAAGCTAAGAAGCATGATGGCGGGGGAGGGGGGGGGAACGGGGGGGCTGGGGGTGTAGCTCAGAGAGCCACGTGGACACACAAAGCAATGGCAACTGACTGGCTGCTCGAGGTTGAATCCTTTTAATCCTTCCCTTTGATGGGGGAAGGTTGTTAAGGTGATTGGGTGGTGGTCTGCTGCGCATCAACACAAAAGGGCAGGTAAGTGCTGGTACTGATGTCAACTGATGGATAGCAAGCAGATGGGTGGGTTAGTCACATGATTGCTGCTTTGTGGTGTGGTCTGTGTCACAAGTTCAGGAAGGGCTAATTAGGTTAACTTGGGTCTTATGGGTGGAGGAAAATCCTTGAACTAGAAAAGCTTATTAGTATAAAACAAGCTGGGGAGGGAGGTTGTAAAATAATTATCAATAGCTACGTCTGAGAAATTGGTTCTGTCCTTGGCTAGTGATTAGGTGTAAGTTAAGTGAACTACTAGAAAAACATAAGGTTTAGGCAATGTCAAAATGGCCGTTCTTTGAGTATATTAAATCCACGTTATGTCCTTTCAACTTCTTAAAGGGAAGAAGGGTTCCAGTTGCAGATTTTCAACTTACTTTTTTTTTTTGCGTTGGAGTCTCACTCTGTCGCCCAGACTGGAATGCAGTGGCCGCTCCCGGCCACCGCAGCCTCGACCTGCTGGGCTCCGGCGATCCTTCCGCCTCAGCCTTCCAAGTAGCTGGAACTACAGGCGCGCGCTACCACACCTGGCTAATTTTTTGATTTTTATTGTAGAGATGAGGTCTCGCCAAGTTGCCCAGGCAGGTCTCGAACCCACGGACTCAGACAATCCACTCACCTCAGCCTCCCAAGGTGCGGGATTGCAGGCTGAGCCACCGAGCCCGGCTTCAACTTACTTTTAAATGGGCAAATACCAAAGTAAAAACTTAATCACCCATATCAAGAGTTTGCCTTCCACTCTCCACCCACCTTCCCCTAGGGTAGGATTTCCTCAGGTGAGGAATGGGGCCAAGCACACTAGTTGTGTAATGTTTGTGTATGTTAGAGCTGAGGAGTTTGTTCTCTTGACATTGGAAGTCTAAGAACTCTTGTTGTGGATAATTGATTGGAAAAAGAGCTACAAGTGCCAGGCTCAGTGGCTCGACCTGTAATCCAGCACTTTGGGAGGCTGAGGTGAGTGGATTGCCTGAGCCCGCAGGTTCGAAACCCACCTGGGCAACTTGGCGAGACCTCATCTCTACAATAAAATAAAATAAAAATTAGCCAGGCATGGTAACGCACACCTGTAGTTCCAGCTACTTGGAAGGCTAAGGTGGAAGGTTCACTGGAGCCCAGCAGGTCGAGGCTGCAGTGGCCGGGAGCGGCCACTGCACTCCAGTTTGGGTGAAGAGTGAGACTCCAACTCAAAAAAAAAAAAAAAAAAGAGCTAAAAGTACTACCCTTTCCTCACTTCCTACTAGATTATATGACCCAGCTGTGAAGGAAACAGGTAGAAACTGGACATTGAAAGCCTCCACATAAGCACTGATTTTCAGTAGATTGTTGACTGAAGTTCAGGATATTTTTTTCCTGCCCACAGAAGATGGAGTGGAATGGAAGAGAGTGCTTCTCAAACTGTTGTGGGTGCTTGGAGTGTATACAGTTTGAGAACTTTGCCATATGGAGCAGTAAGCTGGGAAAGAATGGCCTGCCAGGTATCATGTTCAGACCTGGGAGTGGTGTTGGGCAATGTGATGACAGAGACAGTTGAAAGAGACTGTCCCACCAAAGGCAGGCGCAGGAGAGAAAGCAAAGTGAACCTGTCAGTTCATGTCCTGCTTTTATAGCCCTTGGCTAATCTGGGGACCACATGGCAGGTAATACACTCTCAACCTGCAGTTTGCTTTCTGTCTGTACATTCTGGTTTTGAAACAGAAAGGATCCATTCTGTTGGCTGGAAACATAATTTCTATTCACAAAGTATATTTCAAATGAGAGGCCTAGCCTTTGTATCAAAAGGGAATTTGCTAATTTACCCAGGAGCAATTATTCTAGATTAAATTCAACGTATAAACCTGGATACAGTGATAGTAATGGTAAACACTTAGATATCACTATATTCCAAACACTGCTCTAGGAGCTGTGTGTGTGCTAGCTCACCACCCTATTATTATCACCTGGGAGGTGAAATACCTTGCCTGGAGGTTATTCAGTAAGTAGCAGGACTGATGAGATTCCAGTCTGCTCTCAGAGATGAAGCCTGAATGACAGAATCTAACTCAGCCTGACACTGTTATCAGGCACCTCACGTGCATTCTCTCCCACTCAGCTGTCCAGTTTCAGAGGTCTGGATGAGGAAATGGGATTTTTAAAGACTTATGTTTAAACATTCCTTGGTCAGGCAATTATTGTGTACAAGTGGTCCTTTTGGCTGGGTGTAATGGCTCACACCCGTAATCCTAACACTTTGGAGACTGCGGGGAGAGGATTGCTTGAACCCAGAAGTTCAAGGCCAGCCTAGGCAACATAGCGAGACCTCATCTCTACAATAAATAAATGTTTTAAATAGCCAGGCATGGTGGTGCATGCCTGTAGTCCCAGCTACTTGGGAGCTGAGGCAGAAGGGTTGCCTGAACCCAGAAAGTTGAGGCTATGGTGAGTCATGATCGTGCCACTGCCCTGTAGCCTGGATGACATAGTGAGACCCCCACTCAAAAATAAAATAAAATAAAAGACACTCTCTGCCTCAGAGGCACTAATTTCAGAGAACATAGGTTTTCAAAGTGGAGTATACATTTGTATATTGCAGATATGTGCTTAAAATTGTTCTTATTGGAGAGGTAGAGATATATAGTCAAAATTTGGAGACCACTGACTGGTGAGACACTAGTGAAATTGAAAGATGGTGAGGGAGAGAGGGGGACAGTTTGGGAGCTGCCAGTCTCAAGATTCCAAGTGGAAATGGTAGCTATAGGACCAGAGCCATCGCCTGGGCCACACAGGCTACTTTAAAACCTCATGTTGGGATGGGGGAGGGGGTGGAGTATGACTTTCCCTGGCATGGCCCTCCCAGATATAGAGCAGGGGCTGGCCCTGTGTCCTTCGTAGTGTGCTCAAGTCGTCTTTACCTATCAAATAGGAACTGTTTTCAGAGCTTTTAAAGAGAATGTGTTCAGAGATGTATAAAGAATGTCTAGTTAATTTCCCAGTGCTTTGTTCGCTTCTACTGAATGACTCCTGAGCTGTGCCTAGTTTGTGAGTCACATCAGTTTTTGATGCTGCTTAGAAAGGACATGGGCCAGTCCGATTAATCCTATTTTTGGCTCTTCCAATACCTTCCTAACATCTAACCCTTATTTTTCAAAAAATTTGCAGTAGTTGCAAGCATACTATTCTCAGCAGCTGTGTAGACCTAGGACTAAGTAAATATTTCAGAGGAGGTGAAACCTAGACTCAGATAGCAGTGTTCTTTAATGCAGCTAGTGGATCTTGGTGACTTGGAGTTTTGTATAATCATGCCCTGAACTTGTATTGGAACTATAAGGACTTGCCCGTTGTCCCCTCTTCATCTCCCTGATTCTTGGAAAAATCAAGGTCCTAACAGTTCAGTCAACATTTGAGGTACTGCCTGTTACTTTTTTGAGCCAAAATACTTCATGACTCATAGGTGGGCCTCAAAGCACATGACTAAATAACTGAAGAGCCCTCAGAAGTACAGTGGAGATAGTGCAGTTCCCAGTTCAGAAGGGGAAGGGGAAGGTCGTTCCTCTCTTAAGTGTCATTCCTCTTGAGGGCCGTTCCTCTGTTGAGGGCTACGACGGTAGTTGCTCTTCAGTTCCGTAGTCCTCTTGCTCAGAAGTGAGTGAACTTCTGGAATCAGCCCAGTTTAAAAAGCCAAGAGTGGACGATTTCATTGTTTCACCCTACCTTTAATAATAGCACTGCATATTTCTCTAGGAAGCCAGGCTGGGGCAAAAACATGAAGAGATTCTAAGAAGCCAAAATACTAGGCAAACGATTTACCAGGAGTTTAGGGAAAGGGTGTAAAATCTGGACAGAAGATATAGCCTCACTGACAATCACAAAGGCAATGGGCTGAGCCTCTAGGATAGAAAGAGAGTTCTAGTGGGGGCAGAGAGGTGATGAGGAATCAGGAAGCCTAAAGAGTTGAGCCTGAACCTGAATCTTCCTCCAGAGTCCTCGAGGCATTCTCAGTCAGGAATTTTCCTCGGGTTTTCCTTTCTTTGTCACTATGACTACATATTTAAAGCTTTCTTTAGGTTCCGGTGACAAGGGCTTCCATGTTGGGGCAACCTGTTGAGTCCTGAATCTGCCCCTTGCAGGCAATGTGACCTTGGATAAGTCACAGTCATCTTTCTGCTGTCTTTCTTCTAACCCCTGAAACAAAGTTGATAAAACCCATTGTTGTGAAATGCTTTCTTCAGATGCCTTGACTTTCCCTTGTCCGTGCCACCCAAGGTACAATTTCCATAGGGTCTAAAAACAATTCAGAGCCGGGCTCGGTGGCTCAGCCTGTAATTCCGCGCTTTGGGAGGCTAAGGTGAGTGGATTGCCTGAGCCCGCAGGTTTGAGACCCGCCTGGGCAACTTGGCGAGGCGTGGTAGCACGCGCCTGTAGTTCCAGCTACTTGGAAGGCTGAGGCGGAAGGATCGCCGGATCTAGGCGACGGAGTGAGACTTCAACTCAAAAAAAAAAAACAATTCAGGAACGAAAAACTTCTGGAGCCAGGACCTCCAAAAAGGTTCAATCTGTTCCGAGATCTGTCAGACTTTTCAACAAATAATAACAGACTCCCTAGTCAGCATTTGCACGTATAGAACTTGGGGTGGAAAGACACCATAGCTCATTTCTGATCTTCCTCCTTGGAGTTTCAGGCTCCAGGTTTGCCTTCTAGCTATTTCTGCATAAAGTGCAGTTTTTCCCATCATGAGCAACTTTCACCAAATGTACGTGCTGGAAAACGAAAGGGGAGGCCGCACTTGCCTCTGAGTGTCAGCTCCCTTTCCAGTCTGTGAAAGGTGAATGATAAACTTTACTTCTTTCTACTTTCTTACTTGGAAAAAAAAAGAAAGAAAATGAAAGGGGAAACAAGACTCAAAAGGCAGGTTGAAGCAAACGTCTTCAGGGTGTAGGTTTGAGCTGTGACTCCCTGCTCTTAAGAATGCAAGACAAGAACCTGAGAACACTTGGGGTTTCTGTGGTTGTAGTTTAATCCCTTTAATACAGTTTTTTGTTTGTTTGTTTGTTGTGGTTTTTCTGTGGATATGGTCTCTGGATGTTTACAAATAACTTTCTTTGTCAAGACCAGCTAGCTCTCTTTTCGTCTGATTTACAGGCCATGATTTTAACAGTAAGATGAGTCAAGATTCTGACTTTTAACTGGGCATTGTCATAAAGATTCCATCCCAGGAAAGCTGTCAGAGGAGAAGGAGCTCATCTAATTGGGAGACCAGAGCACCTTCCCATCAGGTGGTGGGTAGCCTTGGGTTAGCGTCTCGTATTCCAATTCATTTTTCTTTTTTTTTTTTTTTGCAGGTTCTGAGGTTGGAGTGATAAAGGAAGTGAATGTGAACCCATGTCCCACCGACCCCTGCCAGCTGATCAAAGGACAGTCTTACAGTGTCAATGTCACCTTCACCAGCAGTGAGTGAGAGTGGCTCTTCCCCTTAAATTCATGCTAAACCGTCACATAAATCTCAAGTACTGGAGTGAGCATAGGAATGGGGGCAGAGGATTGGCAGTCAGGAATTCTCGAACCTCCCTTCCAACCTGTGGAAAACTAGGGTTCTCTGTGTCCTTTGATACCCTTCTCATACTAGGTTCCCATATGCCTGTTTCCCAGACTCCATGGCTCCCAGAATTCCTTTAAGCAAACAAGTTTCTGTGTGTTCACAGGTTAGAGAAGACAACTGGACTTTCCTCTGTCCTGTCCTGGCCCATACAGCACAGCAAGCTTCTATGGGAATGTCAGCAGTGTCTAGCTACAGACTGCAGAGTATTAGTACAGACCTCAGTTTTATAAACTTTGGAGCATCTCCAAAATGTTATTTTAAGCAGTAATACCTTTGAGCTAGTAAGTCTACTTCCCACCTGAAAATAAAGGTGCAATTAATACTTAACAGCCTCCAGAAGGTCTAGGGAGCCCACTGGGGACCCAAGAAACAATCAAGAAATCTGAGCTTTCTTTCCAGTAATATTCAAGAGTTACTGAATGTTACTTTCTTGTACCACATTCATCACCTTCAGATTCCCAAGAATCTAGACAAACATAAAATCTTTTTGAACATAGCAGCTGCCTTGATTCCTCTCTTCATTTTCTATTCTATGAAATTAGACTAGACAGTCTAAGAAGAAACCCCAAAGTTCCTGTCATGTCTACTTTGTAAACCTGAAGACAGCTCACCCTAGTCCCTCTGTTGTTCCAAACCAAACAAATACCTTCTAAACAAGCCATCCCCAACCCAGACAGAAGAAAACAGTCAGTTCTCTGGATTTCCAAAACACCCCAACAGCTGTGGCTGTCCAAATTTTATGATACCCTTATTTCTCCTGCCCTCCTTGTCATATGGAGCTAGAGGCTACCAAGAAATACACTGCTTTCCAATCTTTCCCACTTTCTGAAGTGTTACCTTTCTCACTGTGTTGCAGACCATGGCATTTAAGACATACCATATACTTGATAGAAGCTGATGTAAATAGTAAACAGAAAGTTTATTGTCAGCCAGTTGCGGTGGCTCATGTCTATAATCCCAGCACTTTGGGAGGCCGAGTTGAGGGGATTGCCTGAGCCCACGGGTTCGAGACCAGCCTGGGCAACTTGGCAAGACCTCATCTCTACAATAATGCAAAAAATTAACTGGGTGTGGTGGTGTGCATCTGTAGTTCCAGCTACGTGGAAGGCTGAGGTGGAAGGATCACCTGAGCCCAGCAGGTTGAGGCTGCAGTGACCATCAGTGTGCCACTGCACTCCAGGCTGGGCGACAGAGTGAGACTCCTACTCAAAAAAAAAAAAAAAGTTTATTGTCAAAAATCAGTTACCTTATTGGATAAGGTTTTTTATCTTTGTGGCTCTGATTCTCCTGAGAAACTGAAAGGCAGTGAAGGGAAGGTCAAGAACAAAGAAAACCATTCCTGTTGATTGCTCTGTTTGCATAATTCAGTGATTTTTCAAGTTTAGAGTGAATACATGCATGGTGCTAGGTACTAAGCAGAACTGCAAAGAGAAAGAAACTGGGAATTAAGAGGTATATGCTTTATGATATGTTGTTGCTTGAGATTATCTTGAATTTTTTATTTAGAGTTAGAGAACAGGCTGTTTTTCCTGCCATCTGATTCTCTTTTTTCTTAGATACTTCATCTAAAACCAGCAAGGCCATGGTGCATGGCATCATCATGGGCGTCCCAGTTCCCTTTCCCATTCCTGAGCCTGATGGCTGTAAGAGTGGAATCAACTGCCCCATTCAAAAAGACAAGACCTATAGCTACCTGAATAAACTACCCGTGAAAACTGAATACCCCTCTGTAAGTGACACTGCTGCTAAGGGCACGGGAGGCCTTGGGACTAGATTAGAAATCGGGAGGCAACGGGGAAGAAGGAAAGACGAGCAAAGGGCCCCTCCTCTCTGTGATGGGGAAGCAGAGCCTGAGGGAAGGGAGGCAAGTGTGAGTGTCTGGAACTGGGAGATAGGGCAGGTGTCAATCACTGTGTCCCTTTGTTCCTTCACCATAGCCTGATGGTTAGCCTGGACCCTGTGCTGCCATTTTTATACACAGTATTTCACATGGTTCTCATGACCACCCTATGTAGAGGTGATCTTATCTCCATCTTACAGATGAAGAAATTTTAGTTATGCAATATAGACAGTTGGCTCTACTAAGAAATGTTGCAGCTAGGTTTAGAGCTAGTTCCGATAGCTCTAGAGCTTGGGCAACGTTAAAAGATTTTAGGCAGGTACCAAGTAGTTCAAGACCCAAGCTGTCTTAGCATTGTAAATCCTGGTTTCTCCATCAGTCTCTTAACAAGAGAGCAGTACAGTTGGTTAGCTCCATGGCAGAGAGGTGGCATTTTCTACTCTCCATTCTCCTCTTCACTCCCCCAACCTCCACCTTCACCTCTGAGCCATCCCTGCTCTACCTCCCTCTTCTTCTACCAAGCACTTGTAAGGCAGGTCCTGCCAGAGTGGGCTTAAAATTAGGAATCTTCATAAGAATGGAGGAAGTAAGGGGATTACTTTCTTCCATGAGGAAAAGAAAAACTGCATTTCTTAATAGGAAGCCAATGAGAACCCAGGAGTGATGTGGTCATTTATTTTCTAGAAGAGGCAAGTAATTAAAGAAAATTCTAACTCAAATAGGACATCTGTGCTTAAGGGATGTTGGAGACGGTAAAAGTCAGGGACAGATTTGTAGGTTAATTGACACAGCATCCATGTAATAACGGGCATACCTGAATTTCAGTTATGCATGCAGAGTGTCAGTCAGGGCCTGCTGTGTGGTAGATGCTTGATATATGGTAGTTGTTGTCTGTCAAGAGAATCACATTTAATTAAAATAAAACAGCTCAAACTGTTTCAGCACTAAGTAAAGCAGTAGTTAATGTATATTAGTCTTGAAAACTTACAAAGCAAGTTTCTAGGATTTTTGTCACTCAAATGTTCCATTGTGAAGAAACATTTACATACAAAAGGTAGGTAGTAACTAATGACAAGTAAGCTAATGTCCACATAAGAGAGGACATGCAAAGTTTCCATGAGTTATGAAGAATTAGGACAGTTCATACTCTGTAGCAAGTCAAGGCAGAGATCACTGATGAGACATAAAGTTAACCCAAGGTTTTTTGCTACAAAGGGTTATTGTCCTTGAATTTATTCGCATAACCATAAACTTCTTTGGACCATCCTTTATGCTCTGACATTTCTACTTCTAGCTAATGAGATTTTCTTATTTCCAAGAATCTAGTAATTTTTTTACTCTCTGCTCTTCTTGGTTACACTTAGAGAAAGCTGGGTCAGAATGCCAAATACATGAGGAATTGCTTAAATGTAAAATGATTCTTCATTAATGTACCAATGGTCTGAGAGAGGAAAGATTGCTTTAGAATTAATATTTGCTAAATTAACTAGTTAGGATGTAGTGCTACTAGTACCCAATCATAGATGTAACTTAGTTTATTCTTTTAAGTTGAAGCAACCTTCACGATGGCATGATTTAAGAGGAAAAGTATGAGGAATTAGGCAGTTCATTTAAATTTACAAGGCTGGGTGTGGGAGCTCAAGCCTGTAATCTCAGCACTTTGGGAGGCCAAGGTGAGAGGATTGCCTGAGCCCAGGGGTTCGAGACCAGCCTGGGCAACTTGACGAGACCTTGTCTCTACAATAAATCAAAAAATTAGTTGGGCATGGTGGCATGCGTCTGTAGTTCCAGCTACTTGGAAGGCTGAGGTGGAAGGATTGCCTGAGCCTAGCAGGTTGAGACTGCGGTGGCCATGAGCATGCCACTGTACCTAATCTGGGCGACAGAGTGAGACTCCAACTCAAAAAAAGAAAGAAATTCACATCTAGGTTGTAAGCCAATTATGGATTGTGATCTGTTCCTATTTTTGTTTTTCCCAATTCTTTTTCTCTTACTCCAGATAAAACTGGTGGTGAAGTGGCAACTTCAGACTGAAAATGAGCAAAATCTCTTCTGCTGGGAAATTCCAATACAGATAGAAGGCTAGAGCTGTTGGGTGCCAGTATGTCTCACTGGGGTGAGGGCCACAGGTGGAGGGAGGGACGAAGTGGAGGAGCAATCATCTGAAACTAAATCAGTGCCATGAGATGAAAGGAATTCCGAAACTGCTGTCTTACGCCTCTCAACCTCGAAAAGCATCTAAGACCCTATTTTCCTGAGAGCTCACAACTGTCGCCTTTGTAATATCCTTTGTAAAAAGGTTGAAGGGAAGAAGAGAGAGTGAATTGTGGGGCTTGATTTAATTGTCTTCATTGCTTTTTGCTGTTGGAATACGGAAGACTCCAGGAGACAGGACCTGAAGGGATTGCTTAGGGGACATCAGATAACTTGCCCTAGGGTATCACCCTCCAGTAGAGCAAGGGTTCTGGCCCGCTTTCATCCTGCTGGGACGTTCTGTCCACAGGCACCTCATCTCTAAGTGCCTCACTGAGTTTGGTGCGTGTGACCAGCGAGTCTGTTGGCTCCCGACAGCACCTCCAGTTCTGCTGCTTCAGCCACGGTGACTTGCTCTCCGTGGTGGTGCCCAGTGACTCAGTAGAGAGGAGGTGTTCTGTGGCAGGGTTCAGCTCTGGGTGGCTGGTTCTCTGTTGTCCTCGTCTCTTTTTCTGTCTTAGGTGGTTTTCATTAAATGCAGCACTTGGTTAGTAGACATTTGATTTTTTAAAAAATTTTTTTAACAGCATTAACCTGTGGCCTCTTTCTGCCCCTGCAAATGTACCTTTGAATAAATAAAAACTCGTCAGTCTTGTCTTCTGCATTTGGGCTGTGATCACCTGCTTCTTTCAGAGGACATTCCCCTAGACCCATGGAAGGCAAGCCCCCAGCTCCATAGTCCCAGAGTGCACTGAAGACATAACTTTTTCAGAAACTGTCTTTTTCTTCCTTTTTGCCCAGTTAGATGGTATCTACCTGTTTTGTAAAGAACAACCTTATTTGGCACATCTTATATCACCAACCTGCTAAGAAGCAAATATCACTTAGTTGAATAATGACAACACCTGACATGACAGGCTGAGGAAGGTTAGGATGAGGCATCTTTTGGGAACCCTCTGCCGTGATGAGGAAAGCCCGGAGCCTCAGATGAAGTGCAACATAGCAAGTCATGGCTAAACTAATTACATCTTGGAGTTTCCTACTCTTAAAGTACAATTATGGGCACCTATTTTGCTATCCAAGTCAGTGTACTGTCTGTCAGCTCTTAGGTGGTACAGGGATTACCACCCTCTTCACAGTTGGGTTGAATGACATGGGTCTTAGAAGGCCCTTGTTAGGTTTAGGTGAGCTCGTACAAAGTGCTTATGAGCAAACAATTCATATGGTCTGTTTTTTTCATCCCAATAATTTCACTCGACCCTTGGATTTCTTTGGCCTGTGAGTTTCCCAGGAAAACCACCAGGGGACAGCAGTGGATCAGGAATAACTTATCAACAGCCATGCTTTCCTAGGTAATGCCAGGAGCCACTCAACCACTGGACTTTTTAGCTTGAGTCTTCTGTGAATCCTGTCACATTGAGTCCAGCGGGACAGCTCACCCTATTTCCAATGTCAGACCCTGTGTGTATCAGAATTGTGTGAATTCCCAAGGTGGTTAACTGCTGTTGTCTCTGGCCTCAGACTGCCTGAAGGTGAATCCCGACTCCACTGATTAATAGGACTACTGGTTTGGTCTTAGAATCACTTCCTCTCCCTGTGGATCAGTTTCCCTATCTGGTAAATAGGAATAATAATAGTGAGCCTGTGAAAATTAATGAGACCAGGCACATTGAATGCATCTTGGCATATAGCATACACGCTGTAAATGTTAGCTGGTACTCTAGGAGACAGACATTGTAATTTGTCTAGAAATAGCAGGAAAATCAGAAGTTTCAATCCAAGGTATGGTGATGTCTCCTCAGAAAAACAGCTGTCCTTTGTGCACAGAACTTTCTGAGGGGTCTGGAAAAGCTCAGTTCTCACAATTGTCTGCTGTCTCCCTGTTACCAGAAGATACGTAATTCAGCTCGCTTGAGGCTACCTGCCCTCCTTGCTTTTCTGCTCACGTGTTGAAAGAAGATGGGAACACACTACAGTGCAAAATGAGAACAGCCTGTAGCTGGGAACAGTGCCTGCTTCAGGGAGGGTTAGTTTTGACACGACTGACTAGTTGAGTGTTAAACTGTTTTGGAAATAATTCACATACCTAAGTGCTAGATGTTCTCCATTTATTCTTTGAATTAAAAGTAAATGTTTTAATACTATAAACCTTTCATTGTTTATGCCATGCATTCTTTGTGAAAATTTGTTCTTGGGAACAAAAAAATATTTTTATGTATAAAGTACAAGTATATAATACAATACATAAGCAGATACACATTATATCTGTGGATTAAAATTTGATGGGGTATTTGATTATGGTTAAAAGGTCCATTAAAATGAGTTTTTTTTTTTTTTAAGCTCATTAAGGCGTGATCATGAAAAAAGTGTGGAGAAATACTATTTAAGATATAGAGTATAAATAGATTTTTTGGAAATTGAAGAAGACATGCAGTTTGGCTGGGGCATACCCGTCTGTCAGAGTGGGAGAACACAACAGCCCATGACTGCCAGCCACAGCAGGGCTGCCTGGTGCCCGCAGCGGCGAGTAAGCAGGACTGGGGGTGAGGGAGCTTTGCAAAAGCACTGAGTCTCAGGTATATAAAAAAGATCACATTCTTTCCAGTGACAGTCTCATGCTTTTTGAGTGCTGAGCAAGCCCTGGAGGCCTAGATGCAGCTCTTCTCTTGCAAGAATTCCCGGGCAAGTAAGTCTCAGTCTCCAGTTAGGTTAAATAACAATGATGAGGAATACTGCTTACAGATTAAGGGAACCCCCACACCCAGTGTCCTCAGTTTGGGAGATAGTTAAATGCAAGGTCTGGTGTCCAGTCAAATCATGCTAATAAAACGCAGTAAGCATGGAGTAATTTCAAATCCTTTATGTTTGGTTTTGACATCTTAGTTGATTTTTTAAAAAAAGGGAACAGAGTGATCTTGATGATGCTTCGCTGTGGTTGAGAAAACAGACTGAGAACACCCCGAGGCAGAGGAAGGGTGTCTTGAGATGAGTGAGGCTGACAAACTTAAGGTGATCTGGGGTTAGCCGTTTACTTAAGATCATCCAAAAAGCAGTGTTCATGTGAGTGGGTTGGTGCGAGGACAGGGTCATGGCACATAGGAGGAGCATTGGCACAGAAGACAGTCACCAGGGTAAGAGTCAGGCTAAATGAGTGTTTTCCCAAGGGCCCTCTGGGAAGGACACAGGACAAGAGATAAGAGTCGGGGTGCACCTTCCTTAAAGGCCAGGGGTACTCAGTCGAGTTTGTGTGTGCTGGAAATGTAGTGGGAGGGGTGTTCTGTGACCCAAGACAGAAAGTGGCTCAGGATCTCCGCAAACATTGCCTGAAAGTCTTTAGAGGAGTTGAGTCATTTTGGGTGGTTGTGTCTTTTTGTCTGAAGAGAATCCCTAGGCCTATCCCTCTGAGTCTAAACTGAATCTGATTCACTTACAGCTGTCAGTTGACTAGCAACTAAATGGTCTGGGTGTTTGTTGCCATGGAAACAGCTAAAAGGCCCATTGCTATGGGAACCTACTAGGCTCTTCAAACCATGGGTTTGGTTCCTAAAAGGCATGGAGGGGAGGGAGTTGGCCTGCAGAGGTGGATCGAGGGTCCCGGAAGAGGATGGGCAACATGGGTGAGTGGGCCTAGCCAGCTCCTCTCAGATGGGCAGAAGAACAGTCGATGCCCTCTTCCACCTTCTGCGGGCTTTCCCCGCCTGGTCTCTCCCTGCGCAGACAAGTCACAGAGCAGTGTTTGCTGTTCCAAATGGAGAATACGGGTCGCAATGAGTGGGCCTGGCCCATTGGTGCTGTCACCCTCCTGCAGGGACCCTGAGAGGGCATCTCCACTCCCCTCTGGCAGGTCCTTCTCCACAAATCATATGTCCCAGAGAAGCTGCCAGCAGGCAAAAAGACCAGGCGAGCTCTGACAGCCAGTGGGTCCAGCCAAGAAGGAACCTGGCAAACAAAATGGATGGCTGCTGGCCGTGAGCATGGCAGGGCTGCTGGCGGAGCCGGATCAGAGGCAGAGGGCAGGCTGGCAGCAGCAGCCTCTGTGCTCAGCACTGGAGAAGCGCGTGACTCCGCTTCCACACCCCAGCCACCCACATACCTCCGACACAAAAGGGGATGCTGCTGCTGGGTCAAAATAGGAGATTCTCTATACGTGCGCCTGTTGTAAGATCCTTTTCTGCGTTTTGAAATGAAAGGAGATGAATCATATCAGTGTTTGGTGGTAAGATGATTTTTTTTACTGAAACAGAAAGCGTCCTCGTGGCTCTGCCATTAACCGCTGTTAGTGTGTAATGTATGAATTAAAGGGATTGGATTAGATAACCACTAAAGCCTCTGTCAGATCGAACAGCTTATGATTCATTGAGACACAAGGGAAGGTGGAGCACCATAGGCAAGCGGACACGGACTAATCTCTTCTCAGTTACTCATCCTTCAAGGACAAGGAGAGTCCCTGAAGTCCAGAGGGGCTTAGGACCGAGACTGAGGCCAAGACATTTGATTTAGAGACCATCACAGAGAGATTTGACGAGGGTGGGGGGAGGTGTTTTCACTTGATTCTCTAGAATTCTGAGATGTGTAGTGTTGATTTTCTTTCCTAATCTTGACTTTTTCTTGCCTGGAGTTGTTGGTCTCAGTTCACTCCCAGGGAGCTTTAGAGTCTGGGAGCCTGGCCTCAGAAAGAGAGAGAGACAGATGCCATCAGAACCTGGCTGCTCCATGGGACAATTGAGCATGTCCCCAGAATCTGTGGGGAGGCTTTCACTTTTGGAAGCAGTCATTGTTTATAGATGCTATCACATTTACAATTTTAAATACAAGCTGGATTTAGAGATCACCTCCAACTTTTTCCTGCTGATTGATTTTGGATAAGTGACATAACCTCTCAAGGCCTTAATTTCCTCAACTGTCAAATAGGATGATAGAAACAAGCACCTCAGGTAGCTCTGATGATAACATGAGGCAGTGGATGCAAAAGGCCCAATGTGTAAGAAGTACCTGGAAAGATCATCATTACTATTATTATTATCCCAAATAGAATAGAAAGGAGAGCTGCAGCCATGGAAACTGCTCAGTGGCCTAGAATCATAGACATTTGCCATGATTTGTCTCCCAGGTTGAATTCTGAGTGCCTTTCGGGAGTGTGGCCTCTCTGATGCCCCACTCTGGTTTCTTCATTAAGCAGGTTCTGATCCTCTCTTCATGACACTGAACCACGGACTGTAGACATCTTGGGAATAGAGACTGCCTTTTCATCTTCAGGTAAATGCCTAGAACTCAGCGATTGTTTAGTGAATTTTTCTAATAGGAAAAAATACTATACTTCTTTAAGTTTTGAATTGGACCATTGAACCCTATGGCAGCCTTGTCTCCAAAGGGGGATGAGTCACCGTTGACTTGATTTTGTTCTTCTGAAGGAGGGCCTGATGTCACCCCACCCTGAGCGGGAGGCTCTGGAGAAGGACTAGGGCTCACATCTTCCAGAATCTAGCTGTCATCTGTCTCTAGGACTCGTTGACAACACTAGCTTGTCTTCAGCCTGAAGGCTCCTAGCCCTGGGCTCAGGCAGAAAGGGCTCCCCCTCCCCTCCTGGCTGCTGTCTATCTTCAGTTCAGCCAGCCTCTCCCTCTGACTCCTCCAGGTTGGACCATCACTATGGTGCTCTGTAGCTGCAAGTTGTGTCAAGTTGCCTTTGGGAGGGCAGAGGAAGCGACTATGGCATATGCCACTCCCCCCTCTGCTGTGCTGAATCTCTACAGCCCCGGCAGCGACCCCAGCTTCCTATCAGATCTTGCCAATGCTTGGCTCGGTAGAGGTGAGGCCCAAGGAGCAACATGGAGCATCTCCCAGACTGTGTCCACTGAGAGGCCCCTCTTTTCAAGGTGAGTAACAGGGAAAACACTGAGTAGAGGGTAGGGCGGTGGAATGCAGGAGAAAAAGCCTCTGGCCCTGACGGATCTGCCATGTGACCTTGGAGGAATCATTTCGCTTCTTTTAGTGTCTGTATAGAAGAAAGGAAAGCATGAGTGTGCTCATGGAGCTTAGAAATGCAAAGCATATTCACACCAAGAATGTTAACATCATTGGCTAGTGCAAGACTAGCAGGCCATCTTTTGGGTTTTCTTACCTAGAACCCATTGGCTTGATGAGCTGACTGGGCACACCCACAGAAAACTTACAAGAAAGACAAGGTCTTGGATTCAATCTCCAGATGAATAAAGTTGAGATTGATTCAGTTAATGCTTTTCTTTGGCTGTGAAACAGCTCTGTGATGCGCCTGTTTTCCTGAGATGTCTGCTGTTGGTTCCAAGGGCATAGAAGGCTTAGACAACTGCACACGTCTGTCACTCTGGTCATCATGCAGCCTAATTGAATTAATACAAACAGTACAGTATACACTCCTTCAACCAATAGTTACTAAACACTTATTAGATATCAGGCACTGCACTGGGCTCTGGGGATGGAAAAATGAGCAAGTCATGGTCCCTGCCTTCAAGGAAATCAGAGTCTAGCGAGAGAGGCTAGCAGTAAGTGATCAAAGCAATGGGGGGACAATGCCATTCCCAACACGTATACAGAATGCCATGGCACCCAGAAGAGCACTAGGGGTGGCTTGCTCTGGAAGAGGCAGAACCAGGTCAGCCTTCTGCTTGGGGCATGGCTGGAAATGGAGATTCCAGATGCTGTTCTAGAGCTTTATTCATCCTTCACCCATTCATTCTTTTACTCATTCAACAAACATGTCTTAGAGTTTTTGGAATGTTTACTATGGTGAATTTATCTTCTCTTGAATTACTAGTCTTTGTATTTGGTTTTATTTAAAGTTCCTCCTAGCCGGGCTCAGTGGCTCAGCCTGTAATCCCGCACTTTGGGAGGCTGAGGTGAGCGGATTGCCTGAGCCCGCAGGTTCAAGACCCGCCTGGGCAAGTTGGCGAGACCTCATCTCTACAATAAATCAAAAAAATTAGCTGGGTGTGGTAGTATGCGCCTGTAGTTCCAGCTACTCGGAAGGCTGAGGCGGAAGGATTGCTGGAGCCCAGCAGGTCGAGGCTGCGGTGGCCGGGAGCGGCCACTGCACTCCAGTCTGGGTGACAGAGTGAGACTCCAACTCACAAATAAATAAATAAATAAAAATAAAAATAAAGTTCCTCCTTTAATCTCATGCCTACATCCTAGCACTTTGGAAGGCTGAGGCTGGAAGATTGCTTGAGCCCAGGAGTTCGAGACCAGCCTGGGCAACATAGCGAGATCTCGTCTCTACAATAGCTGGACATGGTGGCATGTGCCTGTAGTCCCAGCTACTCAGGAGGTTGGGGGGGAGGATCACTTGAGCCCAGGAATTCAAGGCTGTGGTGAGCCATGATCGTGCCACTGCACTCCAGGCTGGGCGACAGAGTGAGACCTCAACTCAAAAAATAAAAATAAAAAGTTTCTCCTACTTAATTTACTCTGGGACTGAGTAGGCACGCTTGGTTATGGCCCAACTGTGTGCTCAGCTGTAACTAACTATTTGGATTTAGAAATTTCCCCACCCCTGACTCTCCTGCCCTGCCCCCCACTTCTCCTTCCTCTGTTTGTGCTCCAGTCACATTGGTCCCAGCCATGGGACTCTTACACATCTATTTCTCTGCCCCTCCTCCCTCTCATGAATCAGCTTCTATGCATGCCCCACACTTCTGCTGAGATGACTCTTCCTCAGGGACGTCTCCCCTGACCGCCTCCCTCAGATCAGGTCAAGTGCTTTGCCACACATTTCCCATAGTACCCTGTTCTCTTCTGTTGTGGCACAGTTCAAAATTACATACTGGTATGATTATGTGATCAATATCTGTCTTTCCCAGTCTCTTGAAGGCATCACTGGGAGAGACGACACTCCTATTCTGTGAATCATCGTGATCCCAGTGTCCAGCATGGCGCTTAGTCTGCAGAGCAGGCGGCCAATCCATGGTTTTGGAAAGAATTAATTAATGGGATGATGACTAGCCCTTTGCAGGCACTACTTGTCTCAAGCCTAAATGGTTGTGTCCTCAAAACCAAAACAATAGTAAATGCATATATAAGGACCAGAACCAAACAGGGATCACCCCCACCCCAAGAAAGGCCCAGAAAGAAGATGAGCCAGGGGAGGATGTCCCAAGTCAGAGGCTCAAAGGAGGAGACGGTCCAGTGGGAGGAGTATGAGCCTGCAGCTGCTCTGTGAGGTCAGCCCTGGGAGGGAGCTGGGAAGGAGGGAAAATTCCAAAGCCCTGCTGCTTATACCTCTCTGGGTTTCAAAATCAGTAACTAGGTATTGAGTATCTATAACCCTGATTCTCAGAGGTGCTTGTGTCCCCTGGGTGTCATATTGTGTGCCAGGGATACAGAAGATGGGATCAAATGGCCCTGTTTTCCTGCTGCGTCTGTATTGTCACTAGACTTTGAGGACTGGGGAAGAGGAGGGTCATTTCATATTAAAACAAATACTGGCCATGCGCAGTGGCTCAGTCTGTAATCCCAGCACTTCGGGAGGCTGAGGCAAGAGGATTGCCTGAGCCCAGGGGTTCAAGACCAGCCTGGGCAACTTGGTGAGACCTTGTCTCTACAATACATCACAAAAATTAGCCAGGCGTGGTGGTGTGTGTCTATAGTTCCAGCTACTTGGAAGGCTGAGGCAGAAGGACTGCCTAAGCCCAACAGGTCGAGGCTGTGGTAGCCATGAGCATGCCACTGCACTCCAGCCTGGGCAACAGTGTGAGACTCCAACTCAAAAAAATAATAATAGGACAGGCGCTGTGTGGCTCAAGCCTATAAGCCCAGCACTTTGGGAGGCTGAGGTGAGAGGATTGCCTGAGCCTGCTGGTTCAAGACCAGACTGGGCAACATGGTGAGACCATGTCTCTACGACAAATTAAAAAAAAATCAGCTGGGCATGGTAGCCCGTGCCTTTAGTTCCAGCTACTTGGTAGGCTGAGGCAGAAGGATCACCTGAGCCCAGCAGGTTGAGGCTGCGGTGGCTGGGAGCATGCCACTCACTCCAGCCTGGGTAACAGAGTGAGACTTCAACTCAAAAATAATAATAATAATAATAGTAATTAATAAAACCAATATTGACGCAGAGTGGATATGAATTTCACATGATTATAAAAACTCACCCAAGGGCCAGGCGTGGTGGCTCAACCTGTAATCCCAGCTCTTTGGGAGGCCAAGGTGGGAGGATCAATCTCTTGAGCCCAGGGGTTTCCAGGCTAGCCTGGGCAACATAGAGAGACTTTGTCTCTACAAAAAAAAAAAAATAGCAGGGCGTGGTGGCACCTGTAGTTGCAGCTACAAGGGAGGCTGAGGTGGGAGGATCACTTGAGCCCAGGAGGTTGAGGGTGCTGCGAGCCGTGATTGTGCACTGCACTCCAGGTGGACGACAGAGTGAGACCCTACTCAAACAAACAAACAATAACAACAACAACAACAAAACCCATGAGATTTTAAAGATACCAATGCTGTGACTTCAGTGGAAGTTAAGGAAGAGAGTCTGAGAACCATTAGTGCCTCAAAGGATCCCATATAAATTGAGGCTTTGGAAATCAAATAATATGAGGAATGCATGGAAGACATGCTCTTCAGAGACAGAGCTTTTTGTGTTCATTTCATACCACTCACATTAAGTATGGAATTAAATCCACAGCAAACAACTCACTCTTAGTCTGGACTGCAAATTGATTTTTTTACTTTTTATTTTTTAGAGACAGGGTCTCACCCTGTCTCCCAGTCTGGAGACCAGTGGTGCGACCATAGCTCACTGCAGCCTCTAACTCCTGGTCTCAAGTGATCCTTCCACCTTAGCCTCCTGAGTAGCTGAGACTACAGGCGTGCACCACCACGACCAGCTAATTTTTCCAATTTTTTTTTAGGATGAGTTCTTGCTATGTTTCCTGGGTTGTCCTTCAACTTCTGGGCCTAAGTGATTTTCCCACTTGGCCTCCCAAAGTGCTGGGATGAGCCAATGCATCTACCCATCTAAATTGTTAATTTGGCTTTATTATCAAGATTCCCCTGCCAGCCTCTCTGTCAGAGAGAGCTGGGGGCACTTCTGAGTCTCTCTAGATAAAGAGGCTCCATGGAGTGTCATGTCCAAATTACTCCAGGATGGAGTCACGGGAGGTAACAAGAACAAGATGAAAGCAGGAAGTGTAGAGAGACTCTACGCTTCCTGCAATAACCTATAAGGAAATTATTCTCTGGTTTCTCTGTGGGTTTCCATTGTTCTCTGTGTTTGCCTTGACTCCAGAGGCAACTGTGAGCTCTCTGAAGATGGGACTGTGTCTGTTTTCACACCAGGCACCTTGAAACCACACACAACAAATAGTTACTCACTATTCGGTGCAGGGCATCCCTGGGGTCAGAGTAGATAAAATCCTGGAAAGATAGCCCTCTAGACTGCAAAACCCTGGGAGCAAAGTTCTCAGAGGCTGGCAGCAGGAAGCAGGAAGTTGGAAAAGGAGGTGTCTGAGGAAGACAGGTGGGTCCTTTCTCTTCTCTCCTAGTGAGCTAAGCCTTGAGAGGGCGGTGGGGATAGGAGTGATTACAGGGATTGGTTCTCAGCAGGGGCTGAGATGAAGGAGACAATGTTCTCAGACTTAATCGCTGCTTTTAACTCCCCTGACATCATCTCTAATGGTCCCTGGCTGGTGCCGCTCACAGCCTCCACCCTCAGGCCTGCGCTGCTCTGCCTCCCTGGGCAAATCCTGCCAGCATCGCCACCGCTCTGAGGCTCAGATCCATGCCTGCTCCTTCATTCCCAATGCATCGTGCTCCCGTTCACTCGGCGTTCAGGGAAGGAGAAGGAGCAAGTTTGCCTCTGCAGTCTGGCTATTGTTTCTAGAGGGTATCAAGTCAACCATCCCAGAAGCAGCCCAGAGACGAGGAGACTGGAGGACCCATGGCAGGATGCCATGAGCCGAGGGTCCTGGGCAGCGGATGCTGCAAGGTGCAGCAGGCAGGGGTGTGGTTTGGAGCAGGGGCCAGGCTGCACCCATGTCAGGGAAGTAAGCCAAATTGAAGCGTGGAAAAGCAAGAATCATCTACAATCAAGCAAATAAACAAACAAGAAATGAGAAAGTGGAAGGCCAAGGGCACAGAGACTTGTTGCCAGAGAAGGTGGAGATGAAGCCAAGAGCTCCTGGACAGCACCTGTCCGCTCCCTCCGGCTGTGTGTTCTCCTTTTCTCATAACCTTCTTGATAAATCACCTGCGCTGTCACCACACTGGCTGCACCCACTTGAAACTGCAATCTGGCAGCCCTAAGATTGGCATTCAGGGACTATCTTTGTCACGAAAAGCAGGAAAATCTTGTTTATTTCAGTAAATTAATTGCTAGCAGAGAGGGCTTTTCAGTTTCCAACCAGAACAATAAGCAGAACACTTGCAGGGTGGAAAGTGCCTGAAGGTTACCGTGGGGTACATCGCCAGACTCAGCAGCAAAACACACTGTTCTTGGCATCTCTGAATCTAAAGTCACCAAATAGGTCACGACCATGCACTGAGCCACTTCGGTGCCACAAAGTATCCCCTGATCCTTTATCCCTGGGAGCTCAGACAACCCAGACTGCTTTCCAGGTGACGGTAACAATGTTGCACCTCCCTACAATCCCAGGTGACAAAGGCCACAGGCTAGGAGTATAGGAGGGCACCACATGACCATGTGGCTTTCGTAAGACGACTCTGGAAAGTCTCACAGTTGTGAAGGTCACTGTGGCTTCTGCACCTGACGCTGTCCTGCCGTCTCCCCAGACACCAAACCTGACTCGGTCACCTTCCTACACAACGGGGATGCTGTCAGTCAGCAACCTGCAGCAATCTCACCATGGGAGTGTGGTTCCCATGGGAAGGATGACCCTCAAGGGATGTGACAGAACCCCCGGACACACACCTCCTATCCGCACATACCACGGAAACACCAGTCCTGTCATCGTCTAGCAGGTGTTCAAGAGAAGGGAGGTCAAGAGATCCAGGACGTTGTCTGGGGAAGTTTTCCTGTGGGGGGAGAGAAGACAGTTAGCCAGTTATTACTTGATTCATCAGAGAGAAAGGGGAGGACATTGTAGGCAGTGGGGAGAGAAGGGTCTGGAAGCAGGAGGAAGTGGAAAGCTGTCTGCAGAGGACACGTCCGGCAGGGTGGGTGCTGGGGCAGTCAGCCAGCGAGAAGCAAGTAGGCCTAGGCTGGTCCTCGATGAGCCGCTCGGGCACAGTGCGGGCTGCTCATCTGAGCACGCTGCAGGTCTCCCAGCAGGGAGGACGATGACCTGTGGCGACACGTAGGTAGGGCTGGGCCCAAGAGGCTGGAGCACAGGGTCACACGAGGGATTTCGCCTTCTTGGGACCTCAGCACCAGAGATAGCCCGGGAAAGGCTGGGGACAGAAAAGGCATGGGAAGAGAGTGTCCTGGAAAGGACGGTGGAGGGAAGGTCAGAGGACGAGAGATGAGGCCCTGGGCTTCACAGGAGCAAGTTGACAAGAGCAGGAGGAAAAAGAGCCCGCAAGGAGCAGGGACTCGGCCACAAGACCCAGCTCTCTGGTAGAGAATAAGAGCTGTGAAGTACGTCAGAACATCTCCAGGATGTAGGCAGGACCAAGGGTTATCTCTTTCTAACAAGGGAGGACATGGAGGCACATGGCGGCTAAAGTGACCTGCCCACCAAGAGGTCCGCCGAGAGGTCTGGTCCCATTCCCTTCCTTCTACAGGTCAGGCCAAGAAGAAGAAGGAGTCTTTCCTCTCCAGATCAGCACTCCATGCTGGCATCCAGATCCCCAGGACACCACTAGATTCTCCCCTGGGATCTCAGACTAAGACCGTGCCACACCCTGGGGTCTTCTTACCTTGTGGTGGACAGGGACAGATGGATCCTGACTCCACTTCCCTCTCCGGGCACTCTCCTCTGAACTGTGCTGGCCTTGAGTCTCCTCTCCAGCTCCGCATGGGGTCAGCTCCTTCCTCCCTAGGCCTGGCTAGAGGGTTGCCCCCCCCCCCATCCCCTTCCAACCCACCTTCCTGCTGCCCTGCAAGAACCACCCCCAGCCCTCCCCATCCTTCCTGAGCATTTCACTTTCTCTTATTGGAAAAAACAATTGGTTAACTGGGAGCTTGCCGGCGTTTTATTGTTCAGATAAGGGATTTTCATATCAGTCCTGATGAGAGGCGGTTGATGGGGTTTTTTTTTACCACCTGCTGCTAGAGGCAATTTTGTTTGGCCAAGTGTGGTTGCACTTGGGGAGCTGAGCTGCATGGGGGCGGAGGGGGGTTGACAACTTCATCATCTGAGCTGTCCGTACCTCACCTGGAGCTGAAAAGACATCGAGCCTCCACTGAGGGGGGACAGGGCACAGCGGCGTGGACACTGCCCTTCTCAACCCTCATTTTGGGACTGACTCCTCACCCCACCCCCCACGAGGACTCATATTAGAGGGGACAGGGTGGGAGATGCTCAGGCTTCTAAAAGGAAACAGTAAGATGACTCATTCCTGAGAAAACTGTATTCACATGGAATTCCACCACTACACCCAGAGCCAGTAACCTGAAAATATTCTGCTGGCAACATGCCCTGGGGAACCCTCCCCTGAGCAGTGTGAGGGGTTTCTGGAGGAGAGGAAGGAAAGGGAAAAGCCAGAGGTCTTCAGTATTCCTGTCTCCAGTAAAACATTTGTTCATCCTGGCGTCACCCCTGGAGCCAGCAACTGTGACCCAGACATTTCCAATGTGGGATGGAGCAACAGCTTCTGGGGGACTCTAGAAGCTGCCAGAAGCCTCTCAGATTGTTCAGCCCAATGGTCATCACACTCTTTGACCAGACGTCAAGCCGGACACATCTGTCTGGCAGAGTTCTTTCTGGGAAGCTTAGTATTAGGACTGACAGCAGTGACTGAGCCTGATGGGAGGGTGGAGAATCTTATCCAGCTGCTGCCTGCCTTCCTTCCAGGGCAGGCCCCACAGCAGTGCCTTGTTGATGGGGGCAGGGTGGGGGAGAGAGGCGGAGTGTGGTCCCCAGGGGTAGCCTAGAAACCACTTATCTAGTCCCTTCTTACAAATGAAGAAACTGAGGCTGGGTGGTGGGGGAGGGAGCCATTTGTCTAACATCATGCAGAGTTCCTTCGGGCCCAAGTCTTGGCCAATGGCCCCGCTGGCCCTGCTTTCATCCCCATTGGCCTCTGTGTAGATGCACCCCTGTGTAGATGCATCCATCTGTCATCCATCCATCCATCTGTCCATCCAGCCATCCACTCAGCTGGCCTCAGCGGAGCTCTCTGCATTCCATCACACTGGCCACAGGTGTAGTCGCGACTATGACAAGGACCCTACTCCTTGCAGGCAATGCTACCTTCTCCGCAAACCTGGTAGCTGCAAACTTCTCCCACCCTGGCACAAGCCCCGACCCTGCCTGTCACTCAGGCTCCCAGCAGCCAGAGCTAAAGATAGAATTGAGGGCAGCATTTCAAGTCAGCAGTGAGCAGACCTGGCTGGCCTCATGGAGGGGGAGCTGAGCCGGGTTGGAAGACCTCCTCACCGCAACCAGACTGGTTCCTCTGATAACGGACCACTCCCAAGAGATGGCAATAGCTGCTGCTGGTCCTCCTCCTGCGGACAGAGCCCTGGCAGGGCTGGTACAGCTTGGTTGGACAAGTCGATCCAGATTCCAGCCTTTCCTGGGCCTCAAGATATCTTCTCCCAGCTTCCCCGCCTCTGTGCCCACTGCTTCATTGACCCAGAGCTTTGATTAATCCCAAAGCCAGTGAAGACCCCACTTCTGCGCATCTGTTCTGCACATCTGGGCAGGGCCAGGGGATTCTGGAAGATGAGGCTCAGGGTTAGTGAGGTCGGGCCCTCTTCTGGGAGCCCGCGGAGCTCACACCCTGGGGACTCTGCCGGCTGAAGAACCTGGCGTTGCCATTTGTCCAACATCATGCAGAGCTCCTTCAGGCCTAAGTCTTGGCCAATGGCCCCGTTGGCCCTGCTTTCATCCCCATTGGCCTCTGTGTAGATGCACAGGCTGCTGTTTCTCTGGCTGCTACCTGGCAGGGGCCGCCTGACGCTCACGCACCACACTCACATGGCGGGGAAATGAGAGGTGCGGGGAGAAGAAACACCAGACCCGTTCCCACTTCTGGCCATGGCTCTCCAGTCCATAAGCATGGTGGGCTCAGTGGTGGAGGAGATGCAGAGAGAACAGTGGAGGGGTGAGCTGGGAGGAGCTGCCTTGAGCTGCTTCCCCTTACCCAGAAATGCGCGAGAGGAAGGGAAGCCACCTCCTTTTGTGCCTGGGCCGCATTTGACCCTGAACCGAGTGAGTCTAGAGAAGATGGATCAAGAGATGGGTTGCCCCAGGGTTTAGTCCTGCCCTCCTGGGAGGGAGGGGGCAGGCTCGGCACTTCATCAACACCACAGTGGCAGGGACAGATCCCCATCTGCAGCCCTCCCAGTGACCCATGGGCCGGTGTTAGCCAAGTTCTCTAAGTCACAGGGCTTGGGAGGAGCCCCCAGAGAGGGGGAGGCTGGAGATCGCGAGGGGGCAGGTGCCCGACATTCACCCTCTTCTCCCCTCAGTGGCAAAACAGGGACCGTCGCTCCAAGAACCTGCTTTCCAGGTACAGAAATAGTATGGAAGGGTGGGGTGCGGGGGCTGGGGCTGCCACATGCTGCTTTTCCCAGGGCATTCTGGGTAAGAATAATAATGAGGCTATTAATAACTTCTTACCTCTGTATAAATCTTAAAGACCTTTCTTAAGATATTTTCACCGCCTGCACACCATGATCTCATTCAGTTTTCAAAGCAACCCTGTGAGTCTTGGGGCCATCAGCCTCCTTTGGTAGATGAGGAAACTGAGGCACAGGGAGGGGATTTTTATGTGCTAATAGGGTCAATAGCAAATCATAAACTGGTGAGCAGTCTCCAGAACCCAAATTTCCTTGGGTCATCTCTTCAGTTGTCCCATTGAAATGTGGCCACAGAAAGTCAGAGCCTTTTACTGGGCTCTTCTGAAGTTACCTCTGGGGGTGATATAGTGCAAAGACCCCCAAAACAGTGCATTTGCTCTCTAGGTCCAGACCCTTTACCCAGCACATCCCATGATTTCTACCCTGGGCCAGACCCAAGACAGCCATCAACAAAACATCAAGGAGCAGCCGGGCTAGGTGGCTCAGCCTGTAATCCTGCGCCTTTGGGAGGCTGAGGTGAGTGGATTGCCTGAGCCTGCGGGTTCGAGACCCACCTGGGCAACTTGGCGAGACCTCATCTCTACAATAAATCAAAAA
>CAUYQG010016983.1:0-36065 GCA_963574415.1 Tarsius wallacei
TAATCCCGCGCCTTTGGGAGGCTGAGGTGAGTGGATTGCCTGAGCCCGCGGGTTCGAGACCGGCCTGGGCAAGCGAGACCTCATCTCTACAATAAATCAAAAAAATTAGCCGGGCGTGGTAGCGTGCGCCTGTAATTCCAGCTACTTGGAAGGCTGAGGCGGAAGGATCGCTGGAGCCCAGCAGGTTGAGGCTGCGGTGGCCGGGAGCGGCCACTGCACTCCAGTCTGGGCGACAGAGTGAGACTCCAACTCAAAAAATAAAAAAACAAAAAAATAAATTTGTTTATTCATGTATGCCAACAAAAGGCATAATACTACTTTAGGAATTTATACTAACAGGAAGAGGATAGAAGAAGGGCTGAGAGAATAAAATAGGACTCTAAGAGATACTCCTCTCAACTGTCATGATGTTTGAAAATAAGTGGTTTAAAAAAGTATGGAATGGGATCCCTCTCCCTATTCTCTAGAACAAAAGTAAAGAGTCGAATCAAAAGACTGATAGGGAAAAAAAAAAAAAAATCAACCAAGTGCTATACCACAACATTTTAACTGTGCAGAAGAGGAATTTGAAGGAAAAAAAAAAAAAAAAATTCACCCAGATAAAAAAGTCTAGAAAGGGAATGGGAGAAAAAAAATGCACATACACTTTATATTTTTCTAGTGTATGAATTGTCTGCAATTAGCATGTTATTGCTTTTGTAATGAAAACAATAAAGCAGTAACATGTACTTTACGTTATGCATTACAGAAAAATAGAAGGGGAAAAGAAAATTATCTATACTCCAATTGCCCAGAATTAACCACTATTAATATTTTGACATACTTAGGTTTTTTCCCCTAAGTACATAATTTAATTTGTCTGTATTCGGGCTCGGTGGCTCAGCCTGTAATCCCGCGCTTTGGGAGGCTGAGGTGAGTGGATTGGCTGAGCCTGTGGGTTTGAGACCTGCCTGGGCGACTTGGCGAGACCTCATCTCTACAATAAATCAAAAAATTAGCCGGGCGTGGTAGCGCGCGCCTGTAGTTTCAGCTACTTGGAAGGCTGAGGCGGAAGGATCGCCAGAGCCCAGCAGGTCGAGGCTGCGGTGGCCGGGAGCGGCCACTGCACTCCAGTCTGGGTGACAGAGTGAGACTCCAACTCAAAAAAAACAAAAAACAAAAAAACGGCAAAATAATTGTTAATCACTTTTACAGTAAAGACAAAACAAAAACTTTGGTTAAGATATGTATCTTAAAAACAAGGCGATGCCAAGTAGAAGATAAGCAGAACAAAACCATGGTCTGAAAGGAAACAGTGACGGAGAGGGGAGAGACCATACAGATGGGGAGCAGAACGGCGAGTGGGGGGGAGGACTCAGGAGCAGAAGGGAGCTAGGAGTTGGACATGCCCCACCCCGCACCAGCCAGCCCTCCTCATCTCATCCCTGTGTTCCTTGCACCCGAGGAGCCACATTCTTTCGTGCCCCCACCTTCCTGCAGAGGCAAGGCACCTCCAATTCTCATTCCAGACCATTTACCAGGTGACTCTCAGACTCTTTTTCTTTCTAGACTAGTTACTAAGTTGCTGTGCTTTGCGGGTTTACATTTTCTATTCGCTAATGTAATCATCATTCCCCCCCTAAATTCCTATTCCCCTTATAAAACTCTCTTCAAAATTCTTATGGAGTTATGACTCCATTTCCCCTTCCTTCCTCAGGGTCAATTCTTGTCTCAGGACTAATACATACTACTGTGGTCAGTTTTGCTGTTCCTGTAGAGTCTGTAACAACTTGGTGGAAAAATAGAAAGGAATAGGCATTTTATTACTGATAGAGATAGATGATAAACTATGGAGAACAAAAGCTACTACATGTTTTCCATGAGATGACACAGTTTTGGAACTTGTCTTTGATTTTGATCATGAAGAGACCACATCAGGCCTTCTAACTTAGAATGACCACAGAAACCGAGTCAAACATTTTTTGATATAAAAGAAAATATGAGGAGGTGCATATTCATAATAGTTAACAGAAGACAGCACACTAGGAAGAAATGAAAGCAAAGGCCCCGAAAATCTGTCATGGTGCTAGGGACATAAACATCTATATTAACACATTTTGTCTTGGTTGAATATAACTGTCTCTAGAATCCTGATCTCACATTGATAAAAAAAATTGCTTAATTGATTTATTATAATATTATTCATGCTCTCAATATAGAAATTTATCTAAGCCAATGAACTCCTAAGAGTTTTGTTTGAAATACAATTATAGGCTGACAATAATTAAGAGTACTATCTTTGAACTCCTTTGGTAGTTAAATTAATACAATCCAATTGTTACCTGTCTGATCCTAACAAGCGGAAAACTCGTGTTTCGTCTGAAATCTCCTGGGTAACCTGTGAAAGAAAATACCTATCAGTAACATCTTACTCATGTTGCTTAAATAATAATTACAATTAATCTAGATAGAGCAATTATTAAACAAAATGACTCATTTTGACAGACTCCATTCCTCAAAATAAAATTCCTCAAATATAATAAATAATTTTTTTGGCTGCCTATTAGAAGAAATAAAGAAACATTTATGAAATCATCTAATGTGAGTCAGGCACTCTCCTTAAAAGGACTCTTGGTGACATGCACTCTAATTCTCATATTATTGAAGAAGAAACTAAGACTCAGAGAGGTTAAGTAACTTGTTCAAGGTCATAGTAAAACATGTTTGCAGGACAGAGAACCTGGGGAAGCTGAGGTAGGAGGACTGCTTGAGGCCAGGAGTTCAAGATTGACCTGGGCAACATAGTGAGACCTTGTCTCCACAACAAAATTTAAAAAAATTAGCCAGGCCTGTAGTTGTAGCTGCTTGGGAGGTTCAGGTGGGAGGATCCCTTGAGTCCAGAAGAACAAGGTTACAGTGGGCTATTATTGCACCACTGTACTTCAGCCTGGGCAACACAGTAAAAACCTATCTCTTCAATAAATAAATAAAATCACAGTGCAGGTGCTTTAGGGCACCCCATGGCCCATCTGATTTCAGCACAGCTGTAGTCAGCAGGCTCAGGCATCAGTGGCTCACGTTAGTGTATCCTATGGTGTATTCTGCTCTGTCTTCCTCAAAGCTGAAGAAGGTGCTCAGCCGTGCATAGTTTCTATCCCAAAGTATGCAGGTTTACACCCCTGGGGCCAACCTTAACCAGCATGGGGTAGTAGTGGTACATACGTGGGGAACCCCAAAAAACTGCAATTATTTTCTGGAGAGTAGTACATGGCTTCCCCTAATAGGTAAGTGTTTTAAGAACCCACTGGCATCAGGGTACCAGCTAGCATTGTTGTGAGAGGCTGTGTTTGGCATCACTGAATTCTTTGGGAAGGTTCTTTTAACGCATTTGCCCATTTTATGATGGGTGATTTACAAGTACACCTGCCCACACAGCACTGAGTGTTTAGCAGTTTTTGGCCCAAAAGGGCATGATCCTCGTACCCCATACCCTCCCTATTCACCTGATCTTGCCCCAAGGGACTTTTGTTGTTTTCCCGACTGAAAAAAGTCCTTAAAGGAAACGTTTTGCCAATGTGGAAGAGGTGAAACAAAAAATGGCAGAAGCACTAAAAGGCATCAAAATTGATGAGTTTAAAAACTGTTTTGAAGCCAGGCACAGTGGCTCACGCCTGTAATCCCAGCACTTTGGGAGGCGGAGGCGAGAGGATTGCCTGAGCTCAGGGGCTCGAGACCAGCCTGAGCAACATGGCAAGACCTTGTCTCTACAATAAATTAAAAAAAAAATAAGCTGTGTGTGGTGGTGCGCACCTGTAGTGCCAGCTACTTGGAAGGCTGAGGCGAAAGAATCACCTGAGCTCAGTAGGTCTAGGCTGCGGTGGCTGTGAGCAGCATGCCAATGCACTCCAGCCTGGGTGACAGAGTGACTCCAACTTAAAAAACACAAACAAACAATAAAACTGTTTTGAGCAGTGGAAAAAGCTTCTTGATAAATGTATTCCATCAAATGAAGAGCACTTTGAAGGTAACTCAAGTTTAAGCATGTAAGAATAAATACATGATTTTTTACAAATAAATTAGTTTCTTTTTGGGTCCCCCTTGTAAATGCTCCAGCCTCCTCACCTACAAATGAGTCAATTCTAATGGGCATTCTACCCCATTCCTCTCTGGTCCCTCCTGGATTAAGCCCTGGCCGTCTACTGTGGGTACCAGCTTATGAGTGTGCTCTGTATTGGTTTTTGCTCTCTCCTCCTCGTTCCATTACTTGTTTTCTGGAGTCTATTCTCAAGTAAACTACCTGCACCTGAGTTCTTGTCTCAAGGTCTACTCTTAGAGGAAGCCAGACTAAGAAAAAGTGGACATAAAATTAGTAAAAAAAAAAAAAAAAAATGGTTTGCTATCAATGAGTTTGCAATCTACCTGAGAAAACGGAATTAATAAACTTGAATCAGAAAATAAATTAGGTACTACACTAGGTGGAGCTGATTTTCAGGCTATTAAGTTAAGAGACATTCCAATCATTGTGGACTGGGGTGACTGAATATAACCTTAGGAGAAAGGTTAAGACTTCAGCTAGGCCCGAGTTGAAGGATGAGAACGTAAGCAGAAAGAGGTAATCAAGATGAATTAAAAATAGGCATTTAGAAATTCATACTTTATATCTTTATATGGTGAGAAACAAGTATCTTTTGTGAATTTTCTTTTCTAAGTTGGGGTCTCATTCCGTCGCCCAGGCTAAAGTGTAGTGGCACAATCATACCTCACTGCAGCTTCGATCTCCTGGGCTCAAGTGATCCTCCTACCTCTGCCTCCCAAGCAGCTGGGACTACAGGCACCCACCATCATGCCCAGTTAGTTTTTTAATTTTTCTGTAGAGACAAGGTCTCACTATGTTGCCAAGGCTCATTTTGAACTTTGGGAATCAAGTGATTCTCCTACCTTGGCCTCTCAAAGTGCTGGAATTACAGGCATGAGTTACCATACCTGGCTCTTCTATGGACTTCTAACCATAGGAGTGACACAATGAAAACAGTATTTAAGTTAACCTAATGATAGTAAGTAGGACTGTAGTTTTTATCAAGGGCAGGAACCTGGTGATACTTAGTGACATGGATCAGTAACCAGATAAACTGATATATTCAAAGACAGATAATTTACATCATTTTCTTTCAGAAGCATTCTAGTTCTGCATTCATATAAGAGGTGGGGATATTCATTTTTTTTTTTTTTTTGAGTTGGAGTCTCACTCTGTCGCCCAGGCTGGAGTGCAGTGTCTGCTCCCGGCCACCACAGCCTCTACCTGCTGGGCTCCGGCGATCCTTCCGCCTCAGCCTTCCAAGTAGCTGGAACTACAGGCACGCGCCACCACGCCCGGCTAATTTTTTTTTTTTAATTTATTGTAGAGATGAGGTCTCGCCAAGTTGCCCAGGTGGGTCTCGAACCCGCGGGCTCAGGCAATCCACTCACTTCAGCCTCCCAAAAACACGGGATTACAGGCTGAGCCACCGAGCCCAGCTAGGGATATTCATTTATATATAAATAAGAAGATGGATAACACTAAAAGTAAATTCAAATAAAGGTTTTGAGCTTTAAGAAAGGTTACAAATTAATGAGGCCATGGAACAGAAGAATCACATAGGTATTCACGTAAATGAGATATGTCCCTGTTAGCATTAACTTAACTATCAGGACTCATTCCTCCAGTTGGAAGCCTAAATATCACCTCCTATATGAAATGCACCCTAATTATCTCAGCTAGATGTGATTTATAGAGACCTTTCAAATCCAGGTTCTGCCACTTAACTAGTTATGTAGCTCTGAGCAAGTACTTAGCCATTCTGTGTCTGTAAAAAATGGGAATATGAATAGTATCTATCTCCACTTGATTATATTCAGCCTTCCACGTGAGCTAGTATTTGCAAAGTGCCTGGAACATAGTACGTGTTATGTAAGAGTTTGATATTATTTACAATAAGTGTCTTGAACAAGTCATGAATGTACTCAATAGTTAATAAATAAGTCAATTTTCTTAGATTTTTTTCCCTTAGTTTTGTGATTCAGTATATATTAACTTAGATTTTAAAATATAACATTAAAAAAGGAGCTACATATTTATAAATTATGAAAAATTCCTATTAAATTCAGAGTTTAGTAAGCTTAGCAATCATACTTACAAGTTACAAGTAGTGAATGAAATTGTGTAAACTTATATTTTACAATTCCCTGTAGTCACTGAGAATTTTGAAATAAATACAAAAGTGAACACAGTTGAAAGGAAAATACTAGCTCTTGAGCCACCTGGCCTGCATGCTCACTGATTGCATATATGTCAGTGTTTTCCTCAGGAGTGTTAGAATTTGTGAAAAAAAAAAAAAAACATTATAGGTGAAAACATTTTGAACAATTCATGATATGATTCTACCATCAACCAAAGAAAGGCATTATTTGGGTCATTAAAAATATATGTGTTTTACAATTCAATATGTATACTTTTATAAACATGTTTTTCACTATTTTGAAAGTTTATTTTCTTTATTTTTTTAAATTTTAATATGAGTTTCAGTTATAGGCTCAAGCCTATAATCCTAGCACTTGGGAGGCTGAGGCGAGAGGATTGCCTGAGCCCACAGGTTCGAGACCAGCCTGGCCAATGTGGTGAGACCTCGTCTCTACAATAAATCAAAAAATTAGCTAGACATGGTAGCGCATGCCTGTAGTTCCAGCTATTTGGAAGGCTGAGCAGAAGGATCTCCTGAGCCCAGCAGGTCGAGGCTGCGGTGGCCGTGAGCGTGCTATTGTAGCATTAAAGCAACTAAACACAGTAATGTAGGTTCCTAAAATAAATGCATAAAATGAATGTTTCAACATTTAAAATGGTTAGTGGGAGTCAGGGGCCATATTTTGAGAAAACTTACCTCATCTGACTTAAAGCTTTTACCTTGCATCCCATGTTTCCAGAAAGCCAATACACTGTCTTGAAGACAAACTAAAAAAGATAAGGGAGAACTGAAATTAAAATAAAACACAGAGCACTTCACTATAAATTTCTGTTTTTAATAAATGATAATATAAATCTATTCAATTGCCTACTGTAAAATTCTACCGTCCAGACCATTATTTCTCAACATTTTTGTGACTAAGACATGCCTGTGCTAAAGTCATTTATTGAGGCAAAATTATGCAAGTTTATAAAGATATATACAACAGGCAATCATTTAAATATGGGCTAAATCCTGATAAGTTGGATACTGGCACATTAATTTCTCTTTCATTCACTGTATCTTTTGTTTTAAATGAATAAAATCATAAAACATATAACTGGACAAAAATGAATTATTATTTAAATATTGTAATATATTCAGAAGTAGGTATTAAACAAATATCTTTTATGTTTACAGTTTACCTTTTATAAAATTAATTTTAAAAATTAAAACTGCCCCACAATCCAAAATTGTATAAACTTATTTTGCCACACATTGACTATTTAGGATCTGTGAGTCAATTTTGATATAAAATTCTTAGTATTTAGCCAACTATTATAATTTAAGTATTAGAGATAATTAAATACAGGGGGCATAAAAAAATGTATACACATTTTAAGAGCGTTATCTATGTATTACTTTTCAAAGACAAATTATGGTAGCAATGTGTAGCATGACATTCGCTCATTTGTGCATCTGCCATTTTATTTGTCCTGCCTGTAGCATGTTGATGCTAGCATTCATTTGATTAATATTATCCTTTAAGCGAACGTCATACTTAAAATGTATATACATTTGTTTTGGCACCCCAGGTAGATTTAGAAAAATATAAACAAAGGTGATGGAATTATTGGAAAATTACTTACATTTCTTATTAGAATATTTACTTTTTGTAAAAAGTTAATGTAAGAACATTCTGGGTACATAATTTAGCTCAATAAAAATAAAAGTATTTGACAATGACAAACCACATGTGTTTTACTATGACAAATAAAAAAAGGAACTCTTTTATTTATTTATTTTTATTTATTTTTTGAGTTGGAGTCTCACTCCGTTGCCTAGACTGGACTGCAGTGGTACACTCCCAACCACTGCAGCCTCGACCTGCTGGGCTCTGGCAATCTTTCTGCCTCAGCCTTCCAAGTAGCTGGAACTACAGACATGTGTACCATGCCGGCTAATTTTGTTTTTAATTTAATGTAGACACGAAGTCTTGCCAAGTTGCCCAGGTGAGTCTTGAACCTGTGGGCTCAGGCAATCCACTCGCCTCGGCCTCCCAAAGTGCTAGGATTACAGACTGAGCCACCAAACCCAGTCTAAAAAGGAACTCTTTTAATCAGGAGGATCCTTGTGATTACCCAAAGTTTAGTGGCAATATAAAATGGCAGCCTAGGAGGAACACATTTTTGTGTAACCAGAAAAATTAACTAGATAATTTGGCACATCCGGAAAAGTTGAGGTATAGTGTGCTTCAATGAAAATGAAAAGGGAACTAAGGATTTATATGTCAGGATCTCTCTCAAAAATATTAAATCTTAGAAGCTGGCATGTGATAGCCAGTACACAGAGGAGTAATGAACAAACTAGTTTCCAAAATTTCTTTTGTCCTGGCAGCTGCAGAAAGTTTAGTATTTTTGCTTTAATAAATTACATTTCCCAACCATAAGCAAAATATATATATATTTTTTTGAGTTGGAGTCTCACTCTGTCGCCCAGACTGGAGTGCAGTGGCACGCTCCCGGCCACCGCAGCCTCAACCTGCTGGGCTCCGGCGATCCTTCCGCCTCAGCCTTCCGAGTAGCTGGAACTACAGGAGCGCGACCATCCCCGGCTAATTTTTTTTTGATTTATTGTAGAGATGAGGTCTCGCCAAGTTGCCCAGGCGGGTCTTAAACCCGTGGGCTCAGGCGATTCACTCACCTCAGCCTCCCAAAGTGCGGGATTACAGGCTGAGCCACCGAGCCCGGCTAGCAAAATATTTTTATGTAAGATGTTACATAGAGGTACACACATATTTTGTGATAGGGTAAAACTCCAGCTGAGAAACTCATATTAAAATTTTAAAAAATAAATAAAGAAAATAAACTTTCAAAATAGTGATAAACATGTTTGTAAAAAAGTATACATATTGAATTGTAAAACACATATATTTTTAATGGCCCAAATAATGCCTTTCTTTGATTAATGGTAGAATCATATCATGAATTGTTCAAAATGTTTTCACCTATAATGTTTTTTTTCACAAGTTCTGCCACTCCAGGGGAATACACTGACATATATGCAATCAATAAACATGCAGGCTGGGCGTGGTGGCTCAAGCCTATAATCCCAGCACTTTGGGAGGCTGAGGCAAGAGGACTGCCTGAGCCCATGGGTTCGAGACCAGCCTGGCCAATGTGGTGAGACCATGTCTCTACAATAATAAAAAAATTAACTGGGTGTGGTAGCACGTGCCTGTAGTTCCAGCTATTTGGAAGGCTGAGGCGAAAGGATTGCCTGAGCCTAGCAGGTTGAGGCTACGGTAGCCGTGAGCGTGCCACTGCACTCTAGCCTGGGCGACACAGTGAGGCTCCAACACACACACACACACACACACACACACACACACACACACAAAGAGCATGCAAACAATGGTAAACTGTAATAATTTTTTAATCATAAAACCAATGAGTATCACAGAGTATAACACTCATTAACAAGGAAACAAATTAAAATGGCATACTATTTTACAAGTCCTGTGGGCAACTAGCTATTTATATATAAAAAGACCCAAAAGCAATTATATCAACACATACCAACCAGAATCTTACAATGCAAAGAATTATAGTATATCTAACATCGTTATCATATATCATACAAATACCTTCATGATTTGGAAAGAACTGAGAGAAGTATAATTCGCTTGATGCAAGCAAAGGGAATAATGAACAGAAATTTAAAAAATGATGACAAGTTTTAAATATTCAGGAAATAAAAGATGTATTATGATCTGAATCTGCACTGTTCAATATGGCAGCAATTAGCTGCATGTGGCTATTTACATTAAAATTTAAACTAATTAAAATTAAAAAAATTAAAGTTAAAATATAGCACTAGTCATGTGTCAGGTGCTCAAGAGTCATGTTTTTAGTGGCTACTGAAGAGCACAGATAGAGCACATTTCTCTTTTCACAGAGACTTCTATGAGACAGTGTTGGTCTAGCCAACCCTAAGTACAGAATGAATAATAATAATAAAAAAACCCCACAAGTATGTCAGATCTATTAATGGAAAAAAGGAGACTTACCTACAGATTCAATGCGGAAATCAAAACTCAGCTCAGAGGCCAATTTCTTACTCGATTTTAGTTTTCCTTGTAGATTTACAATTTTTACAAATTCTTTAAAAAAATAAAAAAACAAGTCAGGACTGAAAATGCAAATTGGCTAAAATAAACGTAACCTGATATATATGGGTTTTACATGGATATCAAACAATATTAATAAAGTTCAACTATCTTGATTCGAGCATGACAAATGGTAAAAAATCATCATTAATGTGTTTTGAAAGATATACTGTAAGAGTGCTTCCACTGCTAAATTCTGCTATTATTTTCTTTTTTATACAGTACATATTGAATATTAACATTCTCATTTTTTTGTTTTGTTTTGTTTTGGTTGTTTTTTTTTTGAGTTGGAGTCTCACTCTGTCGCTCAGACTGGAGTGCAGTGGCCGCTCCCGGCCACCGCAGCCTCAACCTGCTGGGCTCCGGCGATCCTTCCGCCTCAGCCTTCCGAGTCGCTGGAACTACAGGCGCGCGCTGCCACACCCGGCTGATTTTTTGATTTATTGTAGAGATGAGGTCTTGCTTGCCCAGATGGGTCTCGAACCCGCGGGCTCAGGCAATCCACTCACCTCAGCCTCCCAAAGGCGCGGGATTACAGGCTGAGCCACCGAGCCCGGCTACATTCTCATTTTTTAAAAGGCACTTTTCTTCTTGAAAAGTGGCTACTTTGGTGCCCAAATGTTTAGCATTGATTTTTTTTTCATTACAATTTATACAACAAATTAATTTGCAGTAACTAGTAGCTTACTATATGAGTTCTATTCTGCAAAGGCTCACGGGGCAAGAAAGAGTACCCTCAAGGTAGTAAACTCTAGGATGGGGAGCATACATAAATAATTCTAGTTCCCTTTAGTCCATTTGTTTTTGTTTTTGTTTTGAGTTGGCGTCTCACTCTGTCACCCAGACTGGAGTACAGTGGCCGCTCCAGGCCACTGCAGCCTTGACCTGCTGGGCTCTGGCGATCCTTCCGCCTCAGCCTTCTGAGTAGCTGGAATTACAGGCACACGCTACCACGCCCAGCTGATTTTTTTATTTATTGTAGAGATGAGGTCTCACCAAGTTGCCCAGGCGGGTCTCGAACCCGCGGGCTCAGGCAATCCACTCACCTCAGCCTCCCAAAGCGCAGGATTACAGGCTGAGCCACCGAGCCCGGCTCCATTTGTTTTTTAATTTCACCATCTTAGCTGGTAAAAATTGGAGTTGGAAGACTCCTCTTCTTGGTATTGCTCTCTTATCTGCCTGTTACTGTGATTTGAGATGATAGACCTATCTCTATTGTTGTCTACTAAACTTGACTTATATTGTATAGCTGACAACAAATGAAGTCTTCCTCTCCTCCTTGAAAACAAAAATCTCAAGGATGATTTTCCACTCACCTTGATTAACCGGGAAATGGAGGGCCTAGTTAATCAATTTAAAAAAATTTTTTTAGAAACAGTCTTGCTCGGTCACCTAGGTGTGTACCATACCTGCTTAATTTTTTAAGTTCTTTATAGAGAGGGAGTCTCACTATATTGTCTCGAACTCCTGGCCTCAAGTGTTTATCCCACCTTGGCCTCCCAAAGCACCAGGATTATAGGCCTAGACCACTATGTCTGTTTTTTTTTATAATTGCAATAAATTATATAAATCACTGAAATGAAAAATAAACATGACTTATTTTCCTTTGATGACTCAGAAGACATTTAAGGATTTAATTAAAGGTTCAGCTTTGTTAAAGTAAATTCTGGTTATCTGATTATTTGGTTAATCAGTATTGACCTTTCTTTTTATCTAGATTAAAAAATTTATCAAATTCACTTATAGATGACCAAATAACACTCAAATCCTATCAGTATTCAGATAATCAAAAGTTCCTAACAAAATGATGATTGTGAATGAAACACTGTGAGTTTTGGTTTATTCATCTGTAAGAGGATCTTTATGATTCTAGAAGGTAAATTTTTAGGGAATCCTTCAGCGAATTAGAAATGTAGACAGAAAAACAGGCAAAATTATAGTAGGACAATGATTTCTCCTAAATACCTATGGACAGGGCCAGCAATTTTTAAAAAATGTAATGGACTGATAACAGAAAACATTACTAAGTTTCAAATAAGATCCCAAATCTGGGTGAATGCCACACTCTGTAGAAGTCACTGCATAAAAATAAGGTGGGTCTTAAGAACCAGAGTGCTTTATTTGCAAAATCAAAATAATGCCTGTTCCTCAAGTTTTTTTCTGCCTCTCTAATGCTCACATACAACACACTTTTATCAATAAAAACTCTCCTTGCATCAAAAGAATCATAATTAGTAGTTGAAGATGTCAAATACATAAGTATGTTAGAATCACACCGTGACATAACTCCAAAAGTATATGTAATAAGATCATAAATGACTATATATTAGTATAATCTTCTATTTTTTCCTTAATTAGAATGAGGTCTGGGATAGAATAGTTTTATAGGAATTTTACTCCAAGGTTATAACAAACAATTCTAATATAATGCTTCTAAGCAGGCCAAATATAACATTTTTTTAAAAAGTCACAGAGGATAGTACTGACAAACAGATCAATTAATTACAGTATCTGTAGCTGATTTAGGTTTTTCTTCAATAAAACTAAGTCATTTAAGATAGAAAAGTGAAAATACTGAATTATAGTTTAATAGAATATATTCCATTAAAAGGATTATTTTATCAAGTAGTTACTTAAATAAACTTTAAAAAACTACTTACTGTCTAAACATACTAAAACGGTATCTCTCTCCAACTGTGTTACGTGAATGGAATCTAACTGTTGGCTGCCTTAAGGGGGAAAAAAACAAGGTTACAGTTATATGATATACTTTTAAAAACTAGAGCTTAAAAAATAAACACAGATTCTAACTTTTGCTGCAACTGAAAATTGGTCTTTGAAATTTAACACAGAATTTTTATTTTGTAACATGTTATCTTTCAAAAAATGCATGTAAGTCAATTTCAACACAGACCCTAAGATGGTTGGCTAAGCTGAAAATACCTCAATATTGCATTTAATTAATACCTCAGCCAGTTCTAGAAAGATGAGTTGCAAAAATATAATGAAGCAAAGGGTAAACATGGGGAGGGAAGTAAGAAGCGTGCTATAGAATGGTGAGATTTTGCTCTGCGTTTTATATAACCCACGGAGATGGAAACAAGATCAGTTAGGTGAATCAGCTAGTAATTTAAAAAAGCACAAGGATTAATAAAACTATAAGAGAAATTTTCCTGGTATTGGCATGTGTTTATAGGTGGGTGGGAGTTCTTTTTATAAAGAGGATACTAAGAAACATAATGAACAATATTGTCAACAACCATTTTTGTAGGATGTAACTCTACTCAGCTGATATTTAAAAAGCTGTTTCTAACATCTGCTGATAGATGTGATAACATTTTTTAAAACTTTTTTTGGGTAAGACATTCATTTTAAGCATCCAGATTGCTCAAATGTTCTAGCTGAATCTAAGAAAAGATATTAGATTATTTAGCCACTACTAACTACATCTTTGAGAAGTCTATGGATCTTCTCCCTTAAAAACTGCACACTCAAGCATAAACACAGATTTTTATATAATATTTTGGGGGTATTTGTGGGTCTTCCAAAGCCCATAATGGTTAAGAATCCAGATCTACAAAATCAACAGACTGTTTAGGTAATGCTCCAGAAATAGTTTTTCTTAGCTAATCTATGTTCATGCACTCATTCAACAAATATTTACTGAATGCTAACCATATATATGCTAAGCACTATCCTCAGAGTAAGGATGCTGCATTAATAAATCAAACTAAGACTAAAAGAATCTTGGAATAGAAACTCATTTCAACATTACAACAGGAGACAAGGAACTCAGCTGGGAGCTGGATTACAAATCACTTGTGAAAATAGAGAAACCTAACGAGGACCAAGTACTGGACTAGAAAGACTGCCTCATCTCTGCCGGAGGGTGTCTTGAATGATTACTCTCAGGAAGAGTCCTGGACATCCCCAGGAAGTAATTTGGGATCTGCTTTAATTTTAGCCATGGCTATGTTAAAAGTGGGCAGAATAATACACCTCAGGCATTAAAAACAAACAACAACAAAACCCTAAAAAAACTTCCCAAACTCAAACTAAAAAAGAGGACTCATTGAATGTCTAAACTAAAACAATATAACCTTCTAACATATCATCCAAAAGAAAAAGGTTGCAACATGAGATAACTGTGAAATGACCTGCTTTATATACTACACTAACCAGTAAAGAAGGTTGGGCTATTAGCCAAAAATAGTTTTTATTTTTGTTTTGCTTTGTTTTGAGTTGGAGTCTCACTCTTTGTTGCCAAGGCTGGAGTGCAGTGGCACGTTCACGGCCACCGCAGCCTCGACCTGCTGGGCTTCGGCGATCCTTCCACCTCAGCCTTCCAAGTAGATGGAACTACAGACACATGTCACCACACCTGGCTAGTTTTTGTGATTTATTGTAGAGACGAGGTTTCAACAAGTTACCCAGGCTGGTCTTGAACCCGTGGGTTCAGGCAATCCTCTCGCCTCCCAAAGTTCTGGGATTACAGGCTGAGCCAAAAATGTTTTTTAAATAAGTTGATCTACAACCCTTCTTTTGAGCAGTAATGACATAAATATATATTTCTATTTGGATAGTTTACATCTCACGATTTTAAAGCAATGCCATTTGCACCTTTCTGTTAGCTATAGCAGGAGGGATGCATCCAACTAACCAAAAGCATTAAACAATAAATTTAAAAAGGCAGGATGTGTGTGTGGTGGGGGAGGGGAATGGTACAATGTATGACTGGTCCATAAAAGAATGCTCACATCCCAGTGCATGCTGGCGCTGGCTTGTACTGGGTTGTTAAATTTTCTGGAGTTTTGTGAGCCGCAAGACATCAGGTTGGTAGTTTAAAATTGGCCATGGTTGCACCCCAAGAGCCTGTTGTTAAACATTTACTAGGCACCACTGGTTCACAGTGATTCTTATTCTGAAAGTAGCATTAGTGCAGGTTCTACTTTATAATGAGATGTCATAATTTAGTCTATACATGATCAAAAGCCAAAGGACATTTAATAAGAAGCATCAAACATACTACATAATAACAGACTTCTTCACAAGGTGGTAAAGAATATAAAAGTGGTCAGTAATGAAATGGCCATAACTGAAGCTTGACTTCATATATAAAAATGGCCTAATATACCTAGATTACAAGTGATGGAATAAAACACTAGCACAACAAACAGGAAACTGGCAAAATTAAGAACTCTCTGTCTCCATTTCACATATGCAGATTTAAATAATGAATTTTTGAATTACTTGTTCTAATTTTAAGGTTTGAGAATAAACTTCCCAATCTTTTCAGATCTCCAGTGAACTCACTTTGCTTGAGTAGTTGATACAATTTTAAGAGTATCATGGAAAATATAATTATCTTGCAGGTTCAAAGATTACCTGGTAACAACCAAGACCTTTCAATGCCAAGAATCATTACAATTTTCCTTGGTAAAATAATTTGCATCAAACTATCTCTCGCAAATAGAGATCATAGACTATACTTACACGATTCTCTGCACTTACCTGGGAAGCTGTGTTTTGAAAATTTATGTAAAAGAGCCCATGCTGGTTGAACTTAAGTGCTTTTGCTTCTTTTATATGCAAAAGCATCAATATTTGTACATAGGTAAAAAACGCTTACCTGCACCAATTTCTGTAAACCAAGAAGATGCAGAGTTCAAATTGATTGTCTCAAACTGAACGACTTGGTTAGATTCAGTGCCTTTGCTAATAGCTACACAGACCATAGGGTATTCCTGTTCTGGTATCACCAGCATTTCAAAAACATTCAAAGGACTTGGCAAAGGAAAATCAAAGTGCTGCAAAAAAAACCAAAAAACAAACAGACTACAATTAAGAAACAATGTCTCATACTGCTGATGAATAAAATCAACAAAAGACTTTCATTTTCTTCATTTATTTAATTCTAAAAATGACTACATCTAAGATGGTAGTGAGGATGAATGTTCTATAAAATGTGTTTAAGAGAACTGGCCATATTAATCTTTATGGCTTGATGGTTCTAGAAGTTTATTAAATAACATCAGTTAAAGAGTATATCTTAAGAACACAAAAATCCCTAAATCAAACAAACAACTATGAATGTTCTGACCCTAGATAGTAGTGATGGGATTACATAATTTTAGCTTCAGTTATACGCTGGTGTTTTCTTTTTCTTTTTTTTTCTTTTTGAGTTGGAGTCTCACTCTGTCATCCAGCCTGGAGTGCAGTGGCATGCTCCCGGCCACCGCAGCCTTGACCTGCTGGGCTCCGGCGATCCTTCTGCCTCAGCCTTCCAAGTAGCAGGAACTACAGGCGTGTACTACCACACCCCGCTAATTTTTGATTTATTGTAAAGATGAGGTCTCGCCAAGTTGCCCGGTTGGGTCTTGAACCCGAGGGCTCAGGCAATCCACTCGCCTTAACCTCCCAAAGTGCTGGGATTACAGGCTGAGCCACCGAGCCTGGCCTGGTGTTTTCTAAAGAAGGAAAATGTAAACCAAGTGACAAATACCTTTATCAACATGAACTTCTGCATTGGCTCATACCACTGAAGTAAAACAATTCCAGACTGCAAAGCGCCACAGAGGTACTTATGGCCTGTGTAAGGGTTTCTGACTGGAAAGAAACAATAGCAAAAACAACCCAACACTGAATATCTTTATGTGAAACAAAAATAGTTCAGTTAACAGCAACAACTATATTCTCCTAAAAGCTAACTTAACTTTCTTTGTAAAGGGGGAAAAATATGAATACAAGAAGAAACTATCTGAAGTGGTTATTTAGCTGATAAAGAAAAATTATTTTAACCGTTAACTAGGATGACAAGAGTGGGCAGAAGTAAAGAAAAGTATTCTTTTTTTGATGCTTATTACCCTTTTATTTTCACTTATGTAAAATAACATACATTTACTTCTAAGTACCCTTAATATACTAGGTTCTTCAACATAGAAGCTTTTTATAAAAATAATACATTAAGCACTAAAACACCTAACCTAGGTCACAACCTTAAAAATTTGCTTTTTATTAGTAAGCAGACTAAAAGAGTGAGTCCTGACAAGGTCTCAGGGGCAACCGAAATGCATGATCTCATTTTTGGTATAGTAGTTTACAGATATCTACTTAAGATAAACATAATTAGTTCATCCTGATGTAACTTGACTCAAATCTATAAACATTCATATTGATCTGTCTTTTCGTCTTCCCAATTTGACTCCCATCAATAATAATACATATATATTTTTTTGAGTTGGAGTCTCACTCTGTCATCCAGACTGGAGTGCAGTGGCAGGTCCCGGCCATCCCAGCCTCAACCTGCTGGACTCAGGTGATCCTCCTGCCTCAGCCTTCCAAGAAGCTGGAATTATAGGCGCGCACTACCACACCCGGCTAATTTTTGATTTATTGTAGAGATGAGGTCTCGCCAAGTTGTCCAGGCGTGTCTTGAACCCGCGGGCTCAGGCAATTCGCTCACCTCGGCCTCCCAAAGTGCTGGAATTACAGGCTGAGCCACCAAGCCTGGCCAATAATAATATATTGATTATAAGAGTAGTTGTTTGCATTAAGCTCGAAAGTATTATTTTTTTTTTTGAGTCGGAGTCTCACTCTGTCACCCAGACTGGAGTGCAGTGGCTGCTCCCGGCCACCGCAGCCTAGACCTGCTGAGCTCCGGCGATCCTTCCGCCTCAGCCTTCCAAGTAGCTGGAACTACAGGCGTGCGCTACCACGCCCGGCTAATTTTTGATTTACTGTAGAGATGAGGTCTCGCCAAGTTGCCCAGGCGGGTCTCAAACCCGCGGGCTCAGGCAATTCACTCACCTCGGCCTCCCAAAGCACTGGGATTACAGGCTGAGGCACTGAGCCCGGCCTCTAAAGTATTTTATATCTTAGATTGTGAGCTTCTAGACCTTTTCTCAATCATAGATCTTGGGAATCCGTTAATAGATATGGATAAGATTCTCCCTAGAAAAATGATCATGAAAGATGTGCTTATATTTGTAGCATATCTGTGGTTAAACATTTTTGTTCTAGAGAATGGACTATGCAGAAAAACTTTTAATGTAGCATGAAGATCAATGTGTAAGCTCATTGATCAAACAAAAGGATAAACAAGAAGTTAGGAGCCCAAAATCTGAAGTCATTGGACCTGAATCTGATTCCAGGTTCTGTTACTAGTGATATAATCAGTATCATGGAGTTGTTTGCAGATTAAGCAGTTAAAAATTTAATCTTGTCCCAAAAGAGATCTGGCCTCTAGCCTCCCAATTATGGCAGATAATCACTCAGCCTTTGGAATGTCATGTTTGACAGGAATGTCTTTGGCTTGGGGACCTTGGGTCACTGGATAGTATAACAATATGCTTTAGGAAGGGAGCTAAAGCTTAAGATAGTCTGGAGAGTCTTAAGGTGAGGGCTGGTCATGTCAGAAAGGCCAATGAGATATAGGGTGGGAGCTTAGGGTCACGTAGTATCAGCTGATTTCCAGAGGGGCTGCATGCTAAGATCAGCAATGTGGGCAATCAATTATGCATTCAAGATAAAGCCTCAATAAAAATTCTGGACACTGAGGCTCAAATAAGCTTCGTGGCTAGCAATGCCACACACCAATGCCAGATAAGTAATGCTATCCATTTACTCATAAGGAGAGGACAACAGAAGCTCTGCATTTGGTATTTTCCTAGACTCTAGAGAATTTTTGAATCTAAAGGTAGTCTGGGGGAAACCCCTATCTTGCAGATGGTATCAGAAGTGAGGATGGTCTTATGTGAACTATTCTCTCTAACTTCATAGTTAACTAAACTCCAGTAATAATGTTCATAAAGTACTAGCAGTAACTGGTAAATGATAAATGTTAAATAAATGAAAGCTAGAATATTAGCAGAGATACAGTCTCGGAACTCTGGTTAAAAACTCTAGGAATACTATGCTTTGGGAAAACACTAAGGCTAATAATATCTCTAAGCATCTCTATGCCATGTCTCTCTATACATTATTGTGCTTCCATGGTACCTTAAGTACTTACTAAAAACAGATACAAAACCTACCTTCCTTCCTATTTGAATCTATAAGCTCCTTGATAATTTTAAAGATGTTAAAAGTTCTAACCAACCAGTTTGAGAAATAGCATTTACTCACCTATGCAACATTTATGGCAGCCTTTTGTATCAGGAATTTTTGTTGTTAAAGCGAACTTTCTGAAAACATAGGACAATATAAATGCACTCAACTGCACAGATTGCCACACAGTGATTTATAAATCAGTTGCATCAGAATCAAACAGAAAGCAGCTTTAAAAAAACTGTCTTAAAACCTGACTCCAGACTATTTGATTTTATAGGACATCTGTATTATAAATTTCCACAGGTGATTCCCAAGGTCAGGTTTAGGAAACATTGAGCTTTTCTAGATGACATACACTTTAGTGTAAACTACTTGTGAAAATCAAGCCAAAGGAAGTTTTTTACTGGGCCAGAAATATACTGGTTATTTAAAAAATAAATACAATTCCCCTCGGTCTTAGTAGAATCAAAATGATACTTCATACCTTGGTAGTATACGGTCTGGAAACCTATGAGTTTGAATATGGGCAGCTAATCCTGGTTTTTTAGCTTGTTCAAACAGAGCAATAAGATTATGAGAGTAGAGTTGAAACGTTTTTCCTGTAAAAGAAAAACAGTTACTTTTATTACAATCATTAAAACAGAGAAATACAATTTTCAAGAAAAATAAAACATAATTACCTTCTAAAATGAGGAGTCCAATAATGTTCAAAAAGCCAACCAAAAGTGAAAAAAAACATAAAAAACTCAGTTAATTTTGAAAGACAGAATAGGTAAAATGACTTAAATAAACAGATAATTTTGTTTTATAAGACACAAATTAGGTATACTATGACTAATCGGTGGTCTTGGCAGAGTAAACCTTAATGATGCTAGCATAGAAGAATAAATTGTTAAACACTGTTACACAAAACTTTATGTTATAACCTGAGTTACAATTACGCATCAGTCATTATTTTAATACAACGTGTAAAATTCTATAAAGCTGTATTATGATTATTTGTTTGGGACACTATCAATAATTTGTCAAATTAACTTGGATTAAAACTGATTATGAATAAAGTCTTAAATATAATAGATTGAAATACTAAAAAGAATAAAGCAAACCAATATTATGAGCCATAATATAAGGCTAACAGTGCTATAATTCCACAACTCCATTTAACACAGCTGTGTTAAGCAAGGGGAGAATATAATAAACATCTTCTGATTCCTCATTACACATGATATGATTATAACAACACAAAACAATATTTATCTTTTTATTATTAGAAAACATATATGTGTGTGTAAATATATAGTTTTTTCCTTAACAAAATTCTCTGTAGTTTCTCAGAACAGAAACGTTGTGCCTAATACTGTATTGTTATTTTATAAATATATAAGATGTACACTGTGCAATTTTTAAGTTAATTTCCAAAGACAAGTATGAGTAGAGATAAAAGCAAAAAGAGAGTTAGAGAAAAGTAATATTACATGTTTACAATTGGAATTGTTAGCTCAAATAGAATTAGCTTTATTTTCTTAACAGTAATATACTAATATTTTGCTAAACAAAAGCAAAAAAGATTTGGGAGAAGTCTAATTAAAGTAAAAGAGGACACCAGTTTTTAGAAGTCATTTATGCACTATAAAATAATATATTCAGTCTCAGTGTCATTAGCTCAAATATACAGCTTCCTGAAGAAACTCTACTGGAGAAGAAGAATTAACTATCTTGTACTCTACTATCAGAATGAAAGCAATCAGTAAGCTTCCAGTAGCCATTTAAATCTAAAATGTAAGAAAATATTTTTTTGGTAGGTAGGTAACTCACTCACTCAACCTCAATAATAACCAAAAAAGAAAAAGACATAAAACAAAATTAGAGTAAGTTACTCTGGTCTTCTGGTTTAGAAAACTTAAAGGAAAATCATCCAAGATAGTTAATAGGTGTCTAGGACAACATGAATTCCACTAGCAAACACCTGAAAGAGACTCCACACTTGACTAAGCACTTGGGGTATCACCTCACTTAACCTTGTGATATTGTTACCTCAGCACCCTCATTTTATGATTAAAAAACGGAGGACGAGAAAGTAAGTGACTTGTTCAAGATCACAGAAAAGGAAAGCAGCTTGTTCCTCTGTTCTTTCCCTTCAAGCACTAATTCCCAACCGAAGGCAGCAGTGGCACAGTGATGGTGGAGGACACTGAGTGGGAGAAATGGCCTCAGGTGATAATCACGGTGCTCTGCCGCCGGTGTGCAGATGACGGGTGGACTTGAGAAGTGCTGCCCTAACTGAAGACAGAATTCCTTACCAAAACATCTTCCCATTCTAAGTGGGCAGAAAAATCCACAAGTCCCAAAGTTAGTATGCTAGGTTACAGTTACCTAAAAATAAAGTAACATTTAAAAATAGTATCCACTAAAATTACATTTCTCTTCTTGTCTATGGTTTATTTTTCATCACACACGTACCTGATAATGACATTAAAGTATTATTGATAACATATAGCCAAGTACACTTCCGTGGAAATAACTAAAGGAAAAGAAAGATAATTAAAATTCTCTATTTGTCATTCTTTTAACCTTAAGTTTCCAAATTTCGACATTCTAAAACAGTACAGAAACAAATATTTTCTATCTTTTAGCTAACTACCAGAACCTTAGGAAAAATCATTCCACATGAACATGTAAAGGTTACAATTTCCGCCCTTTAAGTATTTAATTCATAAATATTAATACTGGGGCCAATGCAAAATGATTTAAAGTTAAGATACTTCTTTTATTCAATTTGCCCAAATGTATTTCTTGAATTAAAACTCCTCATTACCTGTTCCATCGTTGCCTCATGTAGCTCATTGAGATTTAGTGTGTAAATACCATCTTCAGTTCCAAAAATAATGTACTGATCTAAAATAATTGAGAAATTACCAGAACTCAGTCATTTTCTGAAATCACTGACTAAAATAATGAATTTATATTATGATGTCAGTAAGAGTTAGTCACATATCCATCCAAAGTAAAATTAGTTTCTAGAATTTATGCCACCTACTTCTCCTCTTTCCTTTCCTGAATTCCTTTCTTATTTTCTAAAAGTAGACATATTCTATGTTAGATTTACTTTGATGTTATCTTACTACATAATCCTTCCATTCAACGAAACTTCCGTTCTCCCATCCTTCCCTCCTTTTAAAGACAGGATCTCACTGTTGCCCAGACTGGAGGACAGTGGCGCAATCATGGCTCATTATAGCCTCAAATTCCTAGGCTCAAGCAATCCTTCTGCCTCAGCCTCCCAAGTAGCTAGGACTAAAGACATGCACCACAATGCCCAGTTAATTTATTTTTTTATAGAGTCTCACTGATGTTTCCCAGGCTGGTCTTGAACTCCTTGGCCTCCCAAAGTGTTAGCATTACAGGTGTGAGCCTCCATACCCAGCCATAGTTTTCATTTTTTGAATTTTTTATTATATATTTTTGCAAGATATTTCAAATATTCTTTTAAACAATAAAACTATAAATTAAATATAAACTATAAACCATGAAACACCAGAAACAATGAGAATACCTAGTATTCAGATCTTGGTTTCTAAGCACTATTTTCCACTGAAAAGAACAAGGGTTTCTTGGAGAAAGACTGATTCCAATTCTGGGGCAAAGAAAGTGATGACCCCAGAAATCTTGCAGAGTCAGAAGTAAGGAGGTGCTAAAAAAATGATGAGGATATTTTAAACATAGGAGCTCCGAGCTCCCACTCCACAAAAATTCTGGGACAATTTAAGTGTGAAAATAAATAATAGATCATATTAAATAATAGATCATATTTCACTGAATAAAATAGGAATTCATAAGTTTTAAACAGATATAAATGCATAAAAGAACAGATGGGAAAGAAGGGAAACTATCTAAGGATGTCAGTAGATTTTGCCAGTGGATGCTAAAACTAGTGGGTGAAAGTCTGATGAGCAAGAGGACATTCATAGACATAGTCTTAATGCATCTCCATATTAATTTATAAATTAGAAAGGGAAAAATAATAACTTGACAGTGAAAACTACCTTAGCCATTAACTAATGTTTATATCACTAATATTTGGACAAGCTAATATTATGTGGGTCTTGACATGATACACTGAGAAGAGTACAGTATCATTTGTTTTATTCCCAGCAAAAATGTATAACCTGACTTCAACACGAGGACTCATCAGATACACCCAAATTAAAGGACGGTCTACAAAATAAGTCACCCTCACAAATGGTAAGACCAGGAAGGTAGAGGAACTGTTCTAAACTAAAGGAGACTAAAGAGACACAGTGGCTACTTGCAACAGGGGATCTTGAATTAGATGTTGGACAGCAAAAGTAACAACGGGATAGAAACTATAAATAATTTTATTGGGACAATTAAAATTTAAATATGGACTTTGATTTAATAAACTGTACATCAGTGATAAATTTCCTGATATTTATAATTGTACTGTGGTTATGTAAGAGATAAATCTTGTTTCTAAGAAATTGAAGTATAAAGTATAAACATACATAGTATTTATAGATAGAAATACATAATGAAGTATAGAGGAGATGAGTATGAGGTCTCCAACTTCTTCTCATATATAAAAAAATGTATATATAGATAGAAAATGGTAAAAATAAATGCACAAAAGAGAAACAACTGCTGATTCTGTATATATAGGGATTTCTTGTGCTATTTTTGTAATTTTTCTGTAAGTTTGAAGTTACACCAAATAAAAAGTTACAAACAAAACCAAATCCATCTCCTGTCAAAAATATTTTTTTCTCTGTTATACTTTCTAATAGTGGCATTTAAGGCAGATCATTATAACCTGTCTTTATTACTATGTTGAGGCGGAAACAAACATTTCCTGAAACCCTCTCCTGCCTAACCTGTTTGCTAATTGCCAGATACTCCAGTTGTAATAAGGCATTAGGAGTATTCATGTTACACATGATCACACTGAAAATCCAAGGTGTTAAGTCCGTTTTCAAAGTCACATGGTAATGACAAAGCAGGAATTCAAACCTAGATTCATTTAATTCCAAATTTTTGTCTTTATACATTGTGCTTCCTCACTTTAAAAGGTCAGGCATGGTAGCTTACAACTGCAATCCCAGCACTTTGGGAGGCTGAGGCGAGAGGATTGTTTGAGCCCAGGGATTTGAGACCAGCCTGGGCAACTTGGTGAGACCTCGTTTCTATAATAAATCAAAAAATTAGTTGAGAGCGATGGCATGTGCCTGTGGTTCCAGGCACTTGGAAGGCTGAGGCAGAAGGATCGCCTGAGCCCAGCAGGTCAAGGCTGCCACAGCCATGAGCATGCCACTGCACTCCAGCCTAGGTGACAGAGTGAGACTCTGACTCAAAAGAAAAAAAAAATATATATATATATACACACACACACACACACACACACACACACACACACAGTCTAAATTTATAAAAATAAATTATCATTTCAGACCTACAGAAAAGTTGTAATAGTGCAAATAATTCCTGAACACCCTTAACACAAATTCCACAAATGCTGAACATTTATTACTGTTGCTTGATCCTTTGTTCTCTCCATACATACATTTTTTTTGTTTGTTTTCTGAACTGCTTAAGTTATGAGCTTGAGGCCCCTTTACACCTAAATATTTCCATGTGCATTTTTAAAAAAAGTCTTATATAACCACAGAACATTAATACTGAAACAATCCTATTATCTAATCCATAAGCCTTACTGCTTGAGATTATAAACTGTCCTAGTAATGTCCTTTTATGGTAAAAGGAAAGTGTGATGTCTCTTAACTCTCCTTTAATCAAGAATGGTTTGTATATACTCTTAAGTTTCAATGCCTTTAAACCAAAGCCTTGTTAATCTACTTAGGTTGTTAAAGGTTCTTATACCAGTTAGTGTCAACTTCAGAAAAGATCAGAGAGATCTTTTCCCATAATAAATATTTTATTGGAGACATATCAAAAATTCAGACATTTTACCTTTTGTATCAGGATGTATCCAGGATGTTGCGCAATTAATTTTCAAAGGGCAGCCATCAAAAACTTTTGAAAAACATGCTCCCATCTTATTTACAAAGAAAGAAATGTTGACTTGCTTAATTAATTTTACATATTCTTAAAAAATAGCTAAGATCATTATGAAATACCAAACTTACTCTTCATATACTTGTGCAAAACAAAATTCATATGTTGACATAATTTAACCCCTTCCATCAAGAGAGTCTCACTCATTCTTTTCTTTTGTAATCCACTATTTTAGGGCAATAATATAAAATTTAACAAAACATCTACATATCAATGATATAGTCTAGGAATTTTTTTTTTTTTTTTGAGTTGGAGTCTCACTCCTTTGTGCAGGCTGGGGTGAAGTGGCACACACGCTCACGGCCACCTCGGCATCAACCTTCTGGGCTCCAGCAATCGTCCTGCCTCAGCCTTCCAAGTAACTGGAACTACAGACGTGCGCTACCAGGCCTGGCTATTTTTAAATTTTATTGTAGAGACAAGGTCTCACCAAGTTGCCCGGGCTGATCTCAAACTCGCAGGCTCAGGCATTCCACTCGCCTCAGCCTCCCAAAGTGCTGGGATTACAGGCTGAGACACCGAGTCTAGCCTTAGGAATCTCAAGACACCACATTTTTAGGACTAACAATTTTTTTTTTTTTTTTTTTTTTTGTGTTGGAGTCTCACTCTGTTGCCCAGACTGGAGTGCAGTGGCCGCTCTCGGCCAACGCAGCCTCGACCTGCTGGGCTCCGGTGATCCTTCCGCCTCAGCCTTCCAAGTAGCTGGAACTACAGGCGCGCGCTACCACGCCCGGCTGATTTTTTGATTTATTGTAGAGATGAGGTCTCGCTTGCCCAGGCGGGTCTCGAACCTGCAGGCTCAGGCAATCCACTCACCTCAGCCTCCCAAAGGCACGGGATTACAGGCTGAGCCACCGAGCCCGGCTTGTTTGTTTTTTTTAATGATGGGTTTTGCTATGTTGCTCAGGCTGGTCTGGAACTCCTGGTTTCAAGTGATCCTCCCACCTTGGCCTCCCAACGTACTGGAATTACAGGTGTGACCCATCACACCTGGCTCTAAATTTTGTAAGGTATGATAAACAATGATATGAAAAATTTGGGAAGGAGAACAAAATCCCCATAATCCCATTATTATAGTGAAAAACTATTTTCACTTCTGAGCACACATACAAATTTCAGTTGTTACATACTGAAAATTATGCCCCAGAAAAAGGGATACAATGTCAGCTAGTATTTGAAATATAATAATGCTTCTCCTCATTGTGAGTTCTGCTTTTGAATCAACTGCAAAAATCTGCTATACTTTGATTAACCTGCTAGATCACAAGTCATACTGAACAAACTGAACATACTCTGAAAAAACCTCTTATGGAAGTTTTTACAATGAAGCTTTGGAAAAGATTAACGAAACCAAACCAGGCCCTTTACATCCTGCTGGCATTTGTGAATGGACATGATCAGACACAAGCGTGTATTTTTGGCGTGAAGTAACAATGGCCAGAACTAGCCTTAGTTAACCCCCGCATACTAGCAGTACTAGCAGCAGCTTTAAAGAGAAACTGCTCAGCTATGCAGAGCATTAAATAAGGGCTAACCAGAGCCTTCCATCTCAATAACTCAAATCACTCCTGTCTTCTGAAACAAGGCCCAAGAGGCAGGTTAAAAACTTAATGTAATATGTTATTAAGGACCACAACTCTTAATTTTAAATGATTCTTTTGCCAAAACTTCTAGTTTTCACATTCAAAAATTTTTCTACATGTTTACTTTCAAAAAGTGAAACTTTTCATAATCTACTGAAATAGGCATTTTACACCATTAAAGTCAAATTATACTGAAGTAAATAAAGAAAAAAATTAGTTACATTTTCAAGTCTGCAAATATGAACCCTAAAAATGACACACACCGTTATTTGTCTTTTTACTTTTGGAAGAAGAATCATGGCAGTGTGGCAGTTATCCTAACAACACACATAAGAGATTACTTTTAATGTTACCTGATGCCTTGTCTCCACAGACTACGCAAAGGTCAAAGACTTTATTTGGTCCTTGGTCTGGGGAAGAATGATCTGTTAAGAGCTTAAAAAAAAAAAAAGTCGTTGTTACTCAACAATGCTCTCGTGATACTGGGAAATAAGACAGCCGTCAGTCTTGCTTGTCTGCTGTTTGTTTTCTTTTTCACAAGTTAACCTTAAGCCCCAAACCCTATGGAAAGCTGAGAATCTTTCCACATAGAATAACATGACAAAAATACGCTAATCATGTTGTAAAAAGATGACTCCGAACTTCTTAAACAAAAAAGAGGTTAATAGAGAAACAGTTTGTTGATGTAACGAATTACTCTCACGCAAACAGGGCAGCTACACAAAAGCACAGACTCTCAGGACCAAGCCTAGCCGCAGATGACATGCAGGCAGAGAGCATGGAGTCTGATGGCCGCAGCACCGCAGCCACCAGGAGGAGCCGCGGAAGGGCCGCAGGCAGTTACCAGTCACCAGGCATAGGAGGCAGGATGCTGGCAAGGGAATGCTGGTTTCTTCTTTTAGGTTCCTCTTTCAACCCCTTCATCATTTTCTTTCAATCTTTTGAAATGTGAATCAATTCAGTTCAACCCCCAAAATATGCTGTGGCTTTGGTAAATACTCTCCCTGCTTTCAAGCAGCTGTCAGGGCAACCCTCTCTCCTGACTCCTTCACTCAGGAGTCTGAATGCCGTCAGGGGTAATTCTGGTTTCAAGAACTTTAAATGGTTCCTAAGAAGACTATCCCTCACTATGCAGTATGTGGCAGCATTTCATCTTCTACCGCAAGATCAGTCTTCTTAAACAAATCACACCTATTGCAAAGGGCACTCATGTTTGATTAGTTATTGTTCCTCAGGGCGGAAGAGACACTGAGAAGTTAAAGGACTCGCCCCATCCCATCTCAGGTCATCAGAAATAAAATCCCAGTCCAAGGGAATTTCAACTAGTACCTGTGTCTCTCTCACTGCCTTCAGAGAGGCATGCAAAGTACCAACCGTATCTTTATTTTTAAATAAAGAGCTAACCCTACAACAGAGAAACCTGACAAGTACTACTCCAGCCAGGTGATCCAAGTCATCCACCAGTGGAAGATCGTGTTGATGTGTGTCTCTTGTGTGTAATGTGACAAAAGGGCACTGAATCCCTGCACTCTTCCTCTCCAGAACTCACAAGCCCACCTCAACAGGAGAAGAGTGCTGGAGGAAGTCCAGTGGTGGATCATCCTACATTACACCTGTCAAGGTCATCAAAACAAGAGACGCTCCAGGAGCTGCAGCCGCTAAATGTAATGCAGCATCCTGGACGGGATCCCAGAACAAAAGAGGCCAAGCGGCAAAACCCAAGAAGCCTGAACATCCACAAACTTCAGTTAACAATGTAGCAATATTGTTCACTAATTGCAATACAAGCATCAAACTAATGTAACATGTTAAAAACAGTGGAAGCTGTGAGTTGAGCAGGTAATATGGGAACTCTGCACTCAGTGCTGTTTTTCTACTACATATCTAAAATGGCTGTAAAAAATTAAGCCTGTTAATTGAAAAACAAAGAAATTAAGGTAAGTATGATATAAAACATTTGTGTGACTTTTGTCAAAAAAAAAACTACTTATAAATCCTTATCTGAGATCCTATCCATTTTCTGCCTTAGTTTCCAAAAATAATACAAATATTGTTGGAAGAAGAGGAAATATCAGGACACATAGGCAAAATTTCACATCTTACGAATTAGATGTTTTCCCACTCTCATAGGGATTTTCTTTCATCAGTTTTTCATCACAAAACATGGAACTCCATTTTAAGTAGACAAGCCTCCAAAAAGTTTCTGAAAACAAACTTTAAGGCGCACTGTATTTCCATAGTCTTAGCAACCAGCAGTACAGACACTTACATAACCACAGGCAAGCGGTGGGCAAAGGGTCAACTGGGGCTTTCAAGAATCATGTATAATTCTATATTCTAGCAAAAACTGAAACGATGTCATGTTAACCCACACGGCTGACGGAGTTCCAGCAACAAGCAGGCCGTGCAAGACGGCTTGCTGCGTCATGCAGATGTGCCCATGGGGAGGCACGGGCTGATGCCAGCAGCCCAGGACCGGCTTCCTCACCTGGCAGCTTCCTATTTGTGGCAGGCACTTGGTTCTGGAAGCTGCAGCTACAGAGGCTGCTCCTGGCTTGACACTTCCTAACGCAGAAGCAGTAGGTATCTGGAAGCTGGCTCTGCAGCACTCTCCAGCCAGCAGGGATTTCTGAAAACCTGGCTTGGCCTGCCTCTTCAGCCTCCCGGGTGATCCTGTGAGCTCTCTACATCCTTTATCAACCCCCCTTCTCCTATCATACGAATATAACTGTGGAATAACAGTGGAAGCCAGCCAGAGTAGAACTTATTGTCTGTACAAAGAATCCCCCAAAATACATGGGGTGAGGACTGTAGGAAAGAACAGTGGCCCATGGGAGAAAGCTGTTACCAAAAGCGCTGCCCGTAACTTTACACAAGATTCCTCTCACTGAATACGCAGGCATCAAAGCCGTGATGGCCGGAGGCATGACAGGCTTTGTACTGCTTTTAAGTGTAAGAGGAAAAAGACACGACTGCAGTTGTGTACCTGGAGGTGCTGTGTGGACAGATCAGGAGTGGTCAGAAATAACTGGTTGACACCCGCCGCGTCCGGAGTGGTGAGGAAGACGCTTCCTGGAGCCGAGTCCTGCCTGGCCAGAATGACTTTGCTGGCAGTGGAGCCATCGCAGTTGGTGAGAACGAACTGCCTGCCTTGTGCACCACGAGCAAGGGCTGTCACGAGCTGGACCTTCTGCCCAGGTGGCTGCCCTGCAACAAGCTAACACCAGCAAGTCAGGTTAGCAGGCGGCTCACTTGTTCTTCTCTAATGACACAATTTCATCCACCTTCAAAGCTAAAAATGCACGCCATTACACACGTATTCAGCACACGTGTGCACACACACAACCAATTTTTTCTTTAAGTGACCAATTCTACTTCCAAAAGATTCCATCTTACAGAAATAACCGCAATAGTGAGAACACCTGACCTCACTGTTTGGTTCTTTCCATCCCACCTTCAATTCAGACACACGCTGGGGCCGTTCCAGCAGCTGCTCAGCACCCTGGGATGTGACAGTGAGCAAAACCAAACCCTTGCCCTCATGAAGCCTTTTTGTGATGGGAAAGGCAGAGAATAAATAAGCAAGTAATGCCAGGTGTGCACATCTAGGAAGAAAACCAGGCAAGGTGAGACACCAACACAATGCAAGTGATGAGGAAGGCACTCTTTAAGGGCCGGCACTTTTGCACAGACCTGGGTGAAGAAACAGACCAAGGCTTAGGACCACCTGGGGCCAAGCATCCCAGAGAAAAGCAGAATCCTGAAGGCCCGGGCAGGAGAAAGTGTTTCTGACACATGCAAGGTGCACGGCATGGCAGGACAGTGAAAAGGCGGAAGGCAGGGATGACGGTAGACCTGGGCCTGAGTTACAGCCAAGCCAGACCTCCGAGACTTTGCAAGGCCACAGGAGCCAAGGTTTCCTACTGTGTGAAATGGAGACTCTGGAGGGCACTTTTACCCAGATATTCAGAAGGCTGAGGCAAGAGGACCACTTTAGCCCAAGCGTTTGAGGCAGCCTGGGCAACAGTTAGACCCTGTCTTAGAAAAAAAAAGCCAAAGGGCAACCCCTTCTGGTCCCCTCCCACTGTGGGAGCTTTTCTGTCCTCTCAATAAATCTTAATTTCAAAAAAAAAAAACGGGCAAAAATCAATCATTTTAAATTTAGTGTGAAGAACAGACTGAGAATGTCAAGAGTAAAATTAAGGGAGTTTATAAAGGATGCTATTGCAGATACCATTAATATCTGGTTATTATATGAGGGGGGACCCAAAAAACCTGGGATTATCTTTTGGAGGGCAGGTCCCTTATAGTACACTCAGAATTTGTTCCTCCAGATCCAACGGTCAAACAAAGTTTTAACCTGGAAGTTTTTAGAAGGCTGCATCTCAATTTGCAGAAAAAACATCCTGGGTTGTGGCAAACAGGTGCCTGGTTAATCCACCATGACAACGTACCTGCCTACACCGTGCTGTTTTCAGCAGTTCTTGACCAAAACCCCACCCCTTCCTGATTCACCTAATCTCGCCTCAAGTGACTTTTTTTGGTCTCCCAGGATGAAAAAAGTCCCCCAAGGGAAACATTTTGCCAGTGTGGAAGAGGTGAAACAAAATACAGCAGAGGCACTAAAAGGCATCAAAATGAACAAGTTCAAAAACTGTTTTGAGCAGTGGAAACAGCATCTAAATAGGTGCATTGCATCAAACAGAGACATTCTGGAGGTGACCAAAGTTTAAACATGTGAGAATAAATACACCATTTTAAAAAATAAACTCTAGGTTTTGGGGGGGATCCCCCTCATACATGGGCAGAGATATTGGCCAAAAGAAGGGCAGCAGCCAAGCTGGGGATAAAAAATAATTGGATTTGAGGTTTTTCTTTAAGGAGAGAAAGGTGCAGGACGCACTGAAGGGCTGGGGTGCCACATGGAGAAGGAAGAGTCGAGGATGACTGCATGACTCGGGCCTCCAGGATGGGCACAGGAGAGTCAAGTCGAGGATGACGGCACAGCCCGGGCCTCAGGGATGGGCACAGCAAAGTCAAGGATGACGGCACGACTCGGGCCTCGGGGACGGGCACAGGAGAGTCAAGTTGAGGATGACGGCACAGCCCGGGCCTCAGGGATAGGCATAGCAAAGTCGAGGATGACGGCACAGCCTGGGCCTCAGGGATGGGCACAGTAAAGTCAAGGATGACTGCACATCCCAGGCCTCGGGGACGGGCACAGGAGAGTCAAGTTGAGGATGACGGCACAGCCCGGGTCTCAGGCACAGGCACAGAAGCGCCAGCTGTGGAGATGCGGTAGCTTGGGAAAAGCCAGTTCATGAACAAAGAGCTTCTGATACAGAGCAAGTATTTTCCAGAGTAAACGTCACAGAGCCAATTAAATTCCCTGGTTCAATTTTAAAACAGCAATGTTGGTTTGTTTCAAAATTTGTTCCATTTATTTTACTGCAGTTATTTTCAACAGATTCTTTTTAAAGCAAAATTTGAAACAAAGTTCTGATTCACTGAGTCTGTCTAAAGCAAATTATACTGACTATGGTTGCTGTCAATTTGAGTTTTCTTTGTTGGCCATTATTTCTACCAAGTGTTGTTTATCTGGGCAGGGTTTTTAACTGTTGTCAATTTTATTTTACACAGGTCTTTTTCTACCAAGTCCAGACTCTACCTGTTCCCAACAATTTTTGCAATTTTCTTTCTTTTTTTTTTTGAGTTGGAGTCACACTCTGTCGCCTAGGCTGGAGTGCAGTGGCACGCTCCCAGCCACCACAGCCTCAACCTGCTGGGCTCCGGCGATCCTTCTGCCTTAGCCTTCATTTCAGAACTCCAGGCGCGCTACCATGCCCGGCTAATTTTTGATTTATTATAGAGACGAGGTCTCACCAAGTTGCCCGGGTATGCAATTTTCAATGATACCTACAAGATGTGATTTTGAACCAATTTATCTATAAAACATTTTGCCACGTAAAGCTTCAGCTGTGGTCTATTTAATTTTGACTTATTTTTACCAACAATATTCACTGCGAATCGAATAACAGACTGGTGGCTCCCACTCATTTCTTAAAGACCCTCAGGGGCATGCACGGTGCAACCATCACTGGGTCGGAACATCCTGCTTAGAGAGTAAAAGGAGACTGACTGCAGCGAACTAATGCCACTAATCGAACATCAAAACAACCTAAATACCCCAAATACCCTTCCACAGAAAAGAACAATAGGTTATGGAAACAGCTCCTAGGTCTTAGGAGTCCTTTACACTTTAAAAAAACTAATGAGGGTCCCAAGGAGTTTTTGTTCATGTGGGCTGTAGCTACTGACATTTAACATATTAAAAACCAAAGAAAAATTTAAAAACACTTGATTCATTCAAAAACAACAGCCCGTCAAATGTTAACATAACTTTATGTTTAGTGACAAGTCTATTTTCCAAGCAAACAAAAATGCAGTGGGGAGAACGGCACTGTTTTATACTTTTGCCAACTGCTGTAATGTCTGGCTTAATAGAAGCTGAAATCCTGTTCTGCTTCTTCATTCAATCTGTTGAAATACCTTGTGTTGGCCAAAATTAGACAATCCAGTTTCACAGTGACTGTCTGAGAGGGGAAAGACTATCGTAAAGGCCTTTTCTAACTGGGTTGACTGCTCTTTGGTACTACTCCGAGCTGGACAAAAAGTAGCAGCTCGAAGGTAGGATGCGACGAAGGATCAGAAACGATCCTGAAATCCGCTGGTCAACGCTGCAAGCGGAATGGGTCTTTTACTCCAGCATGATTCTGCACTTCGTCATGTGGAAAATCATGGCTCCTGAGTTATGCAAACCTTATACATACTCACACATTTCATCACAAAATACCACCACACGTGCAGCCTGTGGAAGACTCCATGGTATACTGGTGAGAGAACAACAGTGGAAAGGCAAACGATATCTGAGTATTCTTGCGAAGACGGCTTTGAAACACTCTGAAAGCGCCCCCAGATGAGACTCGGAGAACCTCTAGATGATGGCACCTCTTACGCAGGAACAGGACATGCGCATGTAAAAAGTGAAGATGTCTGCAATGACGCTGAACGAACGCCTACTGGTCCACCAAAATTGGCCTCAGATTTTGTGCCCTTCGAAGAACATTCACGGGCCAGGTCCCAGCACTCTACAACTCTTGACTGGCTGTCTGTTTCTGCGCTCCCACAGCGCCCTGTGCAATCACTCACCACGGAACTACCACATTCTACTGTGATTGCCCGATGACCCAACAATCTCTCACAGGTGGCAGATGCCATCTTAAGTCAGGGGACATCTTCATGTCGGGACCTCCAGACCCACACACACATTAAGAGTAAGTCACAAAAGTCTGCTGAGTCAGAGAATGAACTGCAAAAACCAGACATACCTCTCCCATCTGCTGCTCAATAATTTGATGTGCAATTTCTTCTATGGTGGCCATGATCTGACTGCCAAGATGTCCTGCCAAAAATAAAAAGATGCTTTCACAATTACACTCATAAAAACACATATAGAATAACTTACGAATGAAATTATGATATCTAGGGTTTGCTTCAAAATAATATAGTTAGGTGGGTAGGGTTGGGAGGGAAGAGACAAAACAAGATGGGTCACGTGTTCCTGACTACAACAGTCAATTGGTGAGGCTTACATATAGGGGCTTATGAAACGCTTTTGAACCACCTGCTGAAAACACCATTCCACACCCCGCAATTTCACTTTTCAAACATAATGAGGTCGAAACAGGAGAATTCTCATTGACACATGAGTTGCAGTTCATTAATTTCAATAAGGGCAGCCCTATCTGTAAACCAACACACCACTGCAACTATATAACACAAAACTTCTTTGTAAAAACTGACAAAATAACTGCACCCATTAAAAGATTTCTCACTGGGCGCAGTGTCAGCTACTTGGGAGGTTATGGAGAGAGGACTGCCTGAGCCCAGGCGGTAGTGACTGTGGGGAGTTGTGATCATGCCACTGCACCAGGCCTGGACAACAGAGTAAGACTCGGACACAAACATACACATTTCTCTAGCATTTTGTGAATGTTCTTCACAAGTGGCAATTCTTACATATTAAGGTCATTTTGAACTTAATTCATAACCATCTCCAAATGGATTTCAGCCTGTAACAATGGGCTGATGGTGACTTTTGCTTTTTCTCTGTACCATCTAGTCAAGAATATGAAATTTTATTTTTGACTTTACATGTTGTTTATAATGCCATATATCCACTAATATTCTGCTATTCTATTAATTGCCAAGTTATGTGTTTCTCCCTTTTAATTATGCTATAATTGTTAAATGTGTCAACTAGTTGTGCTAAAAGCACACTCACTATTCTGCTTGATCCTTCAGTTCTCTCTCGCTAGACTGAAATCAACAGAGGAGACAGCCTTGCCCTCCTGGGGCCTGTGCCCTGAGCCCCTGATGACAGTGGCACCCTGGTGGGCCTCTGATGCCCCTTTGGGGTCATTCCTCCTTTTTCTTGAGGACCACGTTCATGGCCCAACTGCAGAATTCCAGAAGTCCAACAGCCTTCCTTCATTTTATCCACCTCTGCTACAGCCATCCCAAGCGTGCCAGCCTTGCTACTTCGTTGACCTCCCATGCAATTCATGGAGGCCCAGCTCACAAGACAAGAGCCCCCAAAGATCTCTCACGATGGGCCCACTTCTACGCCTGCCTTCTGCTGCACCGGCGAGGGGACCCACAAGTCATGCCTGTATCTCTTCTGAGATGACAGTCCAGTCACACCCCTGACAGTCTCTCTCAAATATGGCTGTCTCATGTTTTTTTTTTTTTTTTTGAGTTGGAGTCTCACTCCGTCGCCCAGACTGGAGTGCAGTGGCCGTGCCCGGCCACCGCAGCCTCGACCTGCTGGGCTCCGGCGATCCTTCCACCTCAGCCTTCCAAGTAGCTGGAACTATAGGCGTACGCTACCACGCCCGGCTAATTTTTTTGATTTATTGTAGAGATGAGGTCTCGCTTGCCCAG